>PVIY010002140.1:0-132737 GCA_004026745.1 Myrmecophaga tridactyla
TATTAAGAATTACTGATTGTATATGTAGAATGGATTGATATCTTAATGTTTTTTGTTAATTTTTTTAATTAATAAAAAAAGTTTTTAAAAAAGAATATATATATACAAGATGGTCAACAAACTTCAGACAGAATAAACTCACACCATGCCAAATTATAATTAAACTGTTGAATGAATTCTGAAAGTCACAAGAGAAAAGCACTGTATCATGTCTGAAGAAGCCCTAATAAGATTTTTGCCCCTTTTTTTGTATGCTGTATGGAGATCACATTTCATCCTTTTTCCATGTTAGCATACCATTATTGCAACACCGTTTGTTGAATTTTTGTTTGTTCATTTTTTTGTTTCTTGGGAAGTGCATGGGCCAAGAATCAAAAACTGGGTCTCCCTCATGGCAGGTGAGAATACTACCACTGAACTACCCTTACACCCCCCATAATAAAAGTTGAATAATGCCCATTTCTCATCAGGTGCCATGGAAGTGAGAGAGCAGTGGGATGATATGAAAGTGCTGAATGAATGTAAAAGACAAATGCCAGGCAATAATTCTATATCCAGCAAAAATGTCTTTAAAAAATGAGAAATTAAAATATTCCAAGATAAGCAAAAACTGAGGAAGTTCATCACCATTAGATCAGCTCTACAGGAAATGTTAAAACAAGTTCTTCACATTGAAAGGAAAAGACACCAGATAATAGATGGAAGCTGCATGAAGAAATAGGATCTTCAGGTAAGGGTAATGACATAAGTTAATATAAATGCCAGTAGTCTTATATTTTTGGTTTATAACTTGACTTTTCTTCCTGCAAGATCAAAGAGTCAAATGCATAAAATGTTATGATAAATAAGTAGCTTGGGATTCACAATATATAAATATGCAGTTGTGTCAAGAACTACATGAAGTTGGGGGGACAGAGAAGAATAGTAATATAGTTTGTGTATATTGTTGGAGTTAAGTTGGTATCTAAGCAAACAAGGATTTAGGATGTTGAATTTAAGTATTATGGTAACTGTTCTAGCTTGCTAGCTGCCAGAATGCAATATATTGGAAACGGAACAGATTTTGAAAGGCAGAATTTAATAAGTTGCTAATTTACAGTTCTAAGGCCATGAAAATGTCCCAATTAAAGCAAGCCTATAAAAATGTCCAAACAAAGGCACCAACAAGATGTTACTTTCATTTGAGAAAGGCCGATGAAGTTCAGGGTTTCTCTCTCAATAGGAAAGGCATATGGTGAAGAATGTCTGCTGGCTTTCTTCCCAGGTTTCTTGTTTCATGATGCTCCCCTAGGGATGTATTCTTTCTTCAGCTCCAAAGGTCTCATGGCATGGGCTCTTGGCCTTATGGCTCTGCTCAGCTCTGCTCGAGGCTTTCTCATGGCCCTAAAAAGGGACTCTCTCCAAAATACTTCCTCTTTTAAAGGATTCCAAACTAATCAAGACTCAAGTGGAATGGGTAGAGTCACATTTCCTTCTATTAAAAAGTTAATACCCACAATAGGGTGAGTCCCATCTCCATGGGAATAATCATAAAGCTTCCAGCCAGCAATAGGACATGGCTTTTCTGAGGTCCACCACAGATTCAAAGTAGCACCGTAACTAACAAGGAAAAGAGAATATGCAAGCACAGTGAAGCAGAAATTAGAGTACAGTTTGTCAAGATCAGGAGAAAGGAGGAATTACTACATAATGTATGTAAGGTTTCTGTTTGTAGAAATCAAAAGTTTTAGTAATGGAAGATGCTTATGGTACTACAACATTGTAAATATGAATAATCCCAGTGAATGTTATGCTTGGAAGTGGCTGGAATGAGAAAATTTAAGTTGTATATATGATGTCATAATTAAATTAAGAACAAGCAACTAAAGAAGCAATGACAATTAAGTACAATATATGATCCTGGTTGGGATCTATGAAGGGAGGAAAACATTTCTCACAGGGATATTAAGTAATATGGAAAAATTGTAATATAGACTATGCTTTATATAAATGTTAAATTTCTTGAACTTGATAACTGCACTTAGGGTACAGAAGGTATTCACATAAGTGAGTATCCTTCTGAGGAAATGTGCATGGCAGCATTAAGGATTCAAGAAACATGATATAGACAACATACATTCAAATGTTCAGAAAATGGATTGATAAATAGATAAACAGATAGATGAATGGATAAATAGAATGATATAGCAAATGTGGCAAAATATTAAAATTAATGGATTGGTGTAGAGTCCTTCCACTGCACCAAGCCAGTTCAACCCTGAAACAAAACCTTTAAAAAAGCCAAAAACATAAAAACAGTATTCATCTTCTGGTGGGGCAGGGAAATTGAAAGGTCAGGAAAACCAGATGGCTTCACAGATTGCTGAGTGATGAGGTTGGAGCACACACATACCTGGGCCACCAGCAGACACTTGTGGGAGCTGCTGCTGCTGCTGTGGTGGTGGTCCCAATATTGAGTAAACCAAGCACTCCACACCTTCTGGATCCTCCTTCTCTGGCTGTGTGGACCTTCCACTCTTGACAGTGTCCACTGATGAGGAGCAGAAGTGTGGCAACTAGGGCCTGCTTATCTTCCTCACTCCAGAGACAGGTCAGAGATTCCTTCTGCCATAAGATGTCTTTCTGCATGACTGAACTGCACCTGTGGTCTCTGAAGAATACTTTACAAATTTGGGAACAGACTTCTGGGAAGATGGTGGAATAAGATAAACTGAGTTCACCCCAGCTCTGTGGAACAGTGGGAGAGGGGACAGAAAAATGATCAAGATTGCAATTTCAGGGCATGAGTGACCAGGGATGTCCTTCTACACTATACAGGGAGGTATTGGATGAAAAGGTGGAGAAATTGGGAAGGAGAAAATGGGTTGTGTGTGCTTGGTTGTGATCCCATCAGTGCAAGTGGCAGCATGCAGGAAAATATTGGTTCCAAAGGACCAGAATGCTCCTCCATTTCAGCCTACCCCTGTAGCTGGCTTGGGAGATTTTCCCTCACAGCTCTACAGCTGGGAATCCCCATGTGAATTGCTTTCCCTGCACACAGAGACTGTTCAGCCAGGGCAAAGTGCCTACTTCCAATCCCTGAGACAGGCTACTGTGGGTGCCTGCTTTTTTGGCAGAGACTGGGGGGCCCTTACCCAGGGAGAAGGGGGAGATGCAGAGTGAAGACAGTCCCACAACTGGCTAGTGAAAGAGACTTGTTGGGCCCTGATACTCCTCCAGGTCCCCCCACAGAGACCCATAGACCTCAGTTGTGCACAGAAGGAAAGATGAGGCTGGGTAAGCTGACCAAATTGTGCACTGTGACCAGCTACATACTGTGACTAGCTGTCAGGCATTTCTGGACTGGCTGTGGGTAGGGACAGCAGAAATGTCCAGTCCCACAGCCCAAGATCATTCCAAGTGGGAGTTGGGGTCCTCCAGACCCATCAGGCAACCAAGTAGAGTCTCTGCCGAGGTGCATACTGCCTAACCCTGAGCCCAAGGTTGGTGGCTTTCAGCATGCACTGAGACCAATGGTCCTGGCTGGAATTGAACCAGATCGCCATACTGCTTAGCCAGCCACTGGAGTCAGGGAGAGGTAGGCCTGAGGGGAAGAGGTGGCTCAAGAGCACCATCTGCTGGGAAGAAGCAGAAAATGTATTCTGGCAAACTATCTGCCTAGCTTTTAATAAACTTTCTAGTAGTATTGTATTCCCTCCATGAGATCTGTGCCTTGGTTTGGTGGGAAATTACTGACAAACCAAACACAAAAGGGGACCTTCAATACAAACCCAAGCAAATACAAAATCTTAGACAAGTGAAGGAAACCAACTTGCAAAATATCCATGTCAATATTATCAAATACCCCAAACACAACAGAAAATTATAAAGCATGTGAAGAGTCCCACATGTGTGGTACAGCCAGATGACCTAATTAAAACACTGGAGGTGGGTTATGGAATTTGGTACAACAAATCAAAGATGTTCATAATGACATAAAGGATATCAGAAAGACACTGGAAAATATATAAAGAAGAATTTGAAAGTATAAATAGGAAAATAGCAGATCTCATAGAGAAGAAAGGTACTGTAGAACAAATTAAAAATATACTAGAGACAAACAGCAGCAGAGTTAAAGAGGCAGAGGACAGAAGAAACAAAATAGAAGATAAGACCATTGAAATTGAGTACACAAAAGAGCAATGGCAAGAAAAAATGGGAAAAGTGAAACTGGAGTTCAAGGAAATGATGGACAACATGAAGTGCAACAATATAAGAATTATCAGTGTCCAGTAGGAGAAGAGATGAGTAATGGGTTAGGAAGGTTAGTTGAAGAGATGATGTGGTTTGCCTTTAAAAAGGATATAAATATGGAAATCAAAAATGCCCAATGAATCCCACATAGAATAAATCCAAATGGACCTACTCCAAGACACATAATCAAGACTGTCAAATGTTGAAGAGAAGCAGGAAATCCTGAAAGCATCAAGAATAAAGGGAACCAATACACACAAGGGAAACCAAATATGATTGAGTTTGGACTACTCAACAGGAGTCGTGGAGGCAAGAAGGCAGTGGTAAATATTATTCAGGTATTTAAGATCCTGAATGAGAAAGACTTCCAGTCAAGAATTCTTTATCCAGCAAAGTTGCCCTTCAAAACTGAGGGAGAGATTAAAACCATCACAAACAAAGGCTGAGAGAATTTGCCAACAAGAGACCTGCCTACAAAAAATATTAAAAGGAGGTCTGTCATCTGAGAAAAAAAAAAAGACAGGAGAGGGAGATCTGGAAGATGGGATATAATTGAAGAATATGAGTAAAGGTAGTTTAAAAGAAAAAGAGAGAGAAGCTCTAAGCACAACTCTGGAAGTGAAATCATCACTCTCCCCACTTGTGGGTCATGACATCCAGGGGTGTAAGTCTCCCTGGCAATGTGGGATATGACTTCCAAGGGTGAACCTGGCTCTGGCACCATGGGATTGAAAATACCATCCTGACCAAAATGGGGAAAAGAAGTGTAACAAATAAGGTATCAATGGCTGATGGAATTCTAATAGATTTGAGAGGCTACTCTGGAGGCACTGTTATGGAATCTTCAGCTAGACATTGCTATCTGTCATAGTTTACCAAACCCTAACAAAAACCACTCCTGCCAACCCTAAAGGACACCTGGGGCTTTATCTGAGATTCTACAAAGGTTCCATATACTATGTTTACTTTCTAGAACCCTACAACCATCAGATAGGTTCCTAGGCCAGATAAGTCCTGAAACCCAGAGGGACCAGCCTCTCCAGAACATCAACTTCTTTTATCTCCCTATCCCATATTACCGACAGCCCTTCCTATGTGAAAAAGATAGAGTGGGCATAGCCCAAATAACTCTCAGGATTGGGAGAAAGATCAAAGACAATGGTGGAGTTCTACAGAGAAGGTAGGGTTTATCAAATGAGTATGATTGCTGAATGATTATATTGATATTTCCTTAAGCCTCCAGTGTCTTGGAGCAACTAGAAATTAAAACCTAACATTGTGGAGTTGTAACCCAATCCAAACTCTGAAATCTATTCTACAACTAATTGTCATGGTCTGCTTTTAAATTTATTGCTTTTTTGTATATATGTTACAGTTTTAAAAAACATTAAAAAGTAAGAAGGAGGGTGGCTGCCATGGCTCAGCAGGCAGAGCTCTGACCTGCCATGCTGGAAGTCTGGAGTTCGATCCCTGGTGCCTCCTGCCCATATGCAAATTAAAAAAAAAAGTAAGAAGGAAAAGAATGTATAGACTGACAAAAATGAAAAGATAAGATGGTAGATTCATACCAACTGCTTTTACAATAATAACTATGAATGTTAATAAACTAAACACACCAATTAAAACACATGGATTGGAAGAGTGGATTTTAAAAATATGATACACCTATATGCTGTTTACAAGAAACTCATCTTAGACCTAAGTTTACAAATAGATTGAAAGCAAAAGGATGTAAAAAGCTGTTCTTTGCAAGATGCAGTCAAAGGAAGCAGGAGTAGCTATATTAATAGCAGATAGAATTGACTTTAATTGTAAGGGTGCCATAAGAGACAGGAAGGATATTTCATATTAACAAAAGAGACAATTCATCAAGAAGAAATAACAATCATAAATATTTCTGCTCCAAAGTATGTGAAACAAACATTGGCAAAACTGAAGGTAACGATAGCTGTTTCAACAATAATAGTGGGAGATTTCAATACACCACTCTCTTCTATAGATAGAACAACCAGACAGAGGATCAATAAGGTAATAGAGAACTTAAAATGTGGTAAATTAATTAGACCTACCAAACACATATACATCATTACACCCCAAAACACCAAGGTACACATTCTTCTCTGTTGCTCATGGAATGATCTCCAGTATAGATCATATGCTGGGGTACAAAATAGGTCTTTACACATTTATAAAGATCAGAATTATTCAAAGCACATTTTCTGACCACAAAAGAATAAACTGGTAATTAATAACAACCAATGAACAGTATTTTCACAAATATGTGGAGATTCAGCAACACATTCTTAAGTAATCAGTGGGTCAGGTAAGAATTGGTAAATATCTGGAGACAAATGAAAATGAGAATAAAACATATCAGGACTTATGAGGTGTGTCAAAGGCAGTACTGAGAGGGAAATTTATTGCCCTAAATGCCTACATTAAATAGAAGAATGAGCAAAAATTGAGGAATTAATTGCTCACCTGGAGGAACTAGAGAAAACACAGAAAACTAACCCCAAAGCAAATAAGAGAAATACAAAGATTGAAGGAGAAATAAATGAACCAGAGAACAACAACAAAAAGACAACAAGGAGTCAGCAATACCAGAAGTTAGTTCTGAGGACATCAATGAAATCATGGACCCCTAGCTAGGCTGATAAAGAAAAGAGAGAGGATGCAAATGAAAAAATCAGAAATGAGAGGGTGTCATTACTGTGAATCCTAAAGAAAAATTTTAATCACAAGAGGATACTATGGACAACTATATGCCAAACTCTAGACAACTTAGATGAAGTGTATAAATTCCTAGAAACATATGAACAACCTACACTGACACAAGAAGAAATAGAATACCTCAACAAAGCAATTAAAGTAAAGAGAAGCAGTCATCAAAAACCATCCTATGAAGAAAAGCACAGTGTCATATGACTTCACAGAGAAATTTTATCAAACATTCCAAAAAGAACTGACACCAATTCTGCTCAAACTCTTCCAGAAAATTGAGGATAAAGGAGCTTTGCCTAACTCATTTTATGAAGCTAACTTCATTCTAATACCAAAACCAGATAAGGACACTACAAGAGAGGAAAACTACAGATCAATCTCCCTAATGGCCATAGATGCAGAAATTCTCAACAAAATACTACCACATCAAATCCAATGGCACATTAAAAGAATTATGCATCACAACCAAGTAGGATTTATATCAGAAATGGAAGATTGGTTCAACACAAGGAAATCACTCAGTGTAATATAGCACATTAATAAGTTGAAAGGGAAAATCACATGATCATATTGATTGATGCTGAAAATGCATTCCTGAAAATCCACATACATTTTTAATAAAAACACTTGAAAGGGTAGGAATTGAAGGAAACATCCTCAATAGCATAAATGACATATATGAAAAACCCATAGCCAGCATCATACTATCAGAGAGAGATTGAAAGCATTCACCCTAAGATCAGGAATGAGATAAGGATGACCACTGTTATTCAACATAATACTAGAAGTTCTTGCTAAGCGACCAGGCAGGAGAAAGTAACAAAAGGCATCCAAATCAGAAAGGAAGAAGTAAAAATTTCACTATTTGCAGATGTCATGATAATGGATTTGGAAAATCCTGATCTATGAAAAAGCTGCTTGAGCTAATAAATTCAGTGGCAGAATACAAGATTAATGTACACAAAATGTTTCCATAACAGGTCATGACCTAACTGAGCAGACAATTAAGAAAAAATTCCATTCAAAATAACAACTAATAGAATCAAGTATCTAGGAAGAAGCTTAACCAGGAATGTAAAGGATTTTTACCCAGAAAAGTGCAAAATTTTCCTAAAGTAAATCAAAGATCTAAATAGGCAGAAAAACATTCTGTGCCCATGGATGGTTGAATGTTGTTAAGATGTCAATTCTACTCAAATTGATCTACAGAGTCAATGCAATTTCAATCAAAATTTCAACAACCTACTTTGAAGACCTGGAAAAGCTAGTTATCAAATTTATTTGGAAAAGAAAGTGACCTCAAATAGTTAAAGAGACCCTAAAAAAGAAGAACAAAGTGGGAGGACTAATACTTCCTAACTTTAAAGCTTATTATAAAGCCACAGCATGGTACTGGCACAAAGATATTAGTATTGACCAATCGAATCAAATCAAGAGTGCAGAGATGGACCACCAAATCTATGATCAATTGATATTCAAGAAGGCCCCTAAATCCACTGAACTGGAACAGAATAATCTTTTCAATAAATGGACATGGGAGAACTGGATATTAATATTCAAAAGAATGAAAGAGGGTTCCTACCTTATACATTATATAAAAGTTAACTCAAAATGGATCAAAAAGCCTAATATAAGAGTGAGTACCATAAAACTACCAGAAGAAAATATAAGGAAACATCTTCAAGACCTAGCTTCTTAAATTTTACACCCAAAGCACAAGAAATGGAAGAAAAAGTAGATAAATGCAGAGTCTTCAAAATCAAATGCTCCTGTGCCTTTCACTTTGTGAAAAGGTGAAAAGGCAGCCAACTCAGTGGGAGAAATATTTGGAAACCACATGTCAGATAAAGGTTTGATATCCTGAGTACATAAGAAAAATTATACAACTCAACAACAAAAGAGAAAACAGCCCAATTAAGGATATGAATAGACATTTCTCCAAAGAGCAAGTATAGATGACTAAAAAGGACATGAAGAGATGTTCTTTATTAGTTATAAAGAAAATGAAAATCAAGACTACAATGAGGCATAGTACCTGCCCACAGCCTTCTCGCCAAAACTCTGTGTGGGGCCCTCAGTCTCGCTGGGAATGTCAGCATCTCTGGGAACTTGTAAGAATCCTTAGGAAGTCTGTTCCAACTCCTCAATTTAGATGTGAAGATCCAAGGGGTCTGCAACTGTGAGGAAAAGGCTGAGCTTTTGAAGTCACCCCAAAACACCCTTTCCATACAGCAACATGTCGACTTTTTTTCCTTTGCCATGAATGAGTTTTAGTTTTTCAAGACCATTAATCAAATAAATGTGTGCTATTTTCATGATAGGGGATTGGGAAGTTAGCGTGCATTTTTCTGGCCAAGAAAGGGGTGAGAGGTAGGAGGTAGCTGCTGCTGAATGTGGGTGCAGCTGACTCTGACAATTGTGCCATTGTGGTGGATTTTGGTTTGGGATTTTACTGCTCACCAGGGTCTCATGGTCTTCTAGTGGTAACCTGCGACAAGCAAAGATGAAGCCAGTGTTTGGGTGTGAGGGGATACTTTCATGTTTAAGGATCCAATGACTTCCTAACTTGGAAGATGCATTCTTAGTGGCTAGATACAAGGCCAAAGCAAGAAGGCTATTGACAGCCCAGAAAGAGAGAAAGATCAAGTTGGGATTACAGAAATAAGATCAGGTTTTACTGCCCTTTGTCCAAGATGACTGATGATTTTGAATGATCAATTCTGATGTTAAAATAAGTTTATATTAAAAACATGTAATTTTCCTTAGAAGTGCTCCAGATATGTATATTACCAAATCATGAATGTTAGAATTGTAATATTGTGATGGAGTGGATATATTTTGCACATGGAAAGAAAATGTTTTTGGGTGGTCCAGTGGATGGAATATGCTGGTTTAAAATTGCTATATACCCCAGAAAAGCCATGTTTTCTTTCCTATTCCAATCTTGTAGGGACAAACCTATTGTTTAGGGTGGAAACCTTGAATGTTTCCATGGTGATGTGACACATCCAATTGTGGGTGTGATCTTTTTGTTAGATGGAAATGTGACCTCACTCATTCAAGGCATTCTTGATTAGTTTACTGAAGTCCTTTAAAGGGGGGAAATATTTGGAAGAATCTCAGATACTTGGAGAATAGTTCCTCCAGAGCTTACACAGAAATCTTTGGAGATACAGAAAGAAAACACCCCTGGGAAGCTATTTGAAACCAGAAGCCAAAGACCACAGATGCCAGCCTCATGCCTTCCCAGCAAACAGAGCTGTTTAGATGACATCACCTTTCTTGAGTCAAAGTATCTTTCTCAGGATACCTTAGTTTGGACATGTTTAGACCTTCGAACTGTAAACTTGCAACATAATAAATTTCCTTTGTAAAAGCTATTCCATTTATGGTATATTGTATTCCAGCAACATTTAACAAATGAATGCAAGTGGTATATGGGGAAAATGAACCTATTGCAAACTGTAGACCATAGTTAACAGTAATATTTTAATAGTCTTATATCCACAGTATCAAATGTACCACACCAATGCTAGAGATCAATAATAGGGGGATAAGGGGAATGGACTTTTGAGTAATGAAAATGTTCTGAAATTGGTAGTGGTGATGAATGAATAACTATGTGATGATACTGTGATATTGATAGTAAACTTTGGACAGATTTTATGGTGTGTGAATGGTTATCCCTTCCATGTCCCAGGGGTTAAGGGTACAACAACCTGTGATCTGGACAACCATGTAAAAGTTTTTCCAGGGTTTCAGAAAAGTCCCTTGCTGCCTTTTTACCAGCAGACACTGCATCTCGTATTATTTTTACACTACATAGAAGAAGACCATTTTTATAATTTTCAAACAGCCCTTGCTGGCCTGAAAATCCAGGGGGCTGGACCCATCACCTTCATTTTCCTTTGGAAAATCATAAAAGGACTTAGACTCTTCTCATATTAGGCCAGAGTCTACCAGAATCTTTTTGTAACAATCCTGCTCCCAAAAGAAGGCTGCACTTTCTACATGAGATGCAGATCTGGTGGTTAATGCAATGCTTTGTACTTGTTTCTGTAGCTACAGCAACAGCTTTGAAGATTTCTTTCTCTTATGGTTGACTCATTAACATTGTAATGACAGCTTCCACAAAACTCCAAAACTTCCCATGTAATTTCTTATGCCAGCCCATGATATATTGAAACTGCAATGGGGAAAGAAGTGAGGGGTAAATGTATGTCAGTAAAATTGCATTAAAAGAGAAGAAAAATAGTTAAACCTGTGGTAAGTACAAAAAACCGCAGATCATATGCATAGTCATAAGGACAGAAATTAGAGTTCATATTGACAGTGGCAGGTTGCATGGGGAGTGGGGGGCTAATTGATAATGCCTGTAGAGTTTCAAACTGGGGAGATGGTAAGTGTATTAGTTTGTTGAGAAGCTGGAATGCAATACAACAGAAATGGAAAGGCTTTTAAAAGAGGAATTTAATAAGTTGTAAGTTTGCTGTTGTAAGCCCATAAAAATGTCCAAACTAAGGCATTCAGGGAAAGATACCTTAATTCAAGGAAGGCTGATGGGTTTGGAACACCTCTGTCAGCTAGGAAGTCATGTGGTTGGCATTTGCTGGTCCCATGCTTCTGGGCTGTGTTGTTTTCAGGCTCTATTCCTGTGGGTGTTTCTCACTTTGCTTTTCAGGGTTGGCTTTCATCTCTTGGGTTCCCTAAGTTCTCCCCAGGTTGCTTAACACCTCTTGGTGATATCTGCTGGGCTCCAAGCATCTCCAAACATCTATATCTCTGTTTTTTAAGTGTCAGTTCTGCTTTCTCTGTTGGTTCTGAGGTTTATTCAAAAGGTTTCCCCTTTTAAAGGACTCCAGTAAATTAATCAAGATCCACTGAAATGGGTGGGGTCACATCTCTATCTAATGAAAAGTTCACAATTGGGCATGACACATTTCTGTGGAGATAAACTAATAAAAAGTTTCCACCCTATAGTGCTGAATTAAGATTAAAAGATATGGCTGCCCCCACAAGGTTGCATCAGGATTAAAACATGGCTTTTCTGGGGTACATAATACTTTCAAACTGGCAGAGGAATGTTTAATAATGGAAGATGGTGAGTGTCCCACAATTTTGTTAATGTAATTAATCTTATTTCATGATATGATTGGAAATGGTTGAGATGGAAAATTTTATTTTCTCTTTTCTTCAAAGTCCCAGATTCTTTATAGCTCTTCAAAGCGTGAACCATCCATTATGCCCTCTTGTACCTATAAGTTATTGAATTCCTTCATACTCTCCTTAAGTGACTAAAGATTACAATACTTGTCCCACTGACTTTCTCTCTACTACAGCTGCCAACATTATTTTTGGACTTCAGCATCTTTTTAGTAGTACATCTTAATTCTCAACTCTTTGATCTTATTTCCAAATTCCTTCACCTATTTACACCCATGAGTGATTCACTAGACTTTGTCATTACTATCTAAAAATCTATTACAAACGTCGTTATGATACTTCATAACTTTCCAACTCATTCTTTTATTTACCAGATCAACACCTTTGTAATGTCTACTATATTTTAAATTTATTTTCATTTTTAAGTATTTGACAGTTTTATTGACATTTAGAAAACAATTAACAACATTATGAAGAAAATTAATGAAAATGAAAAAATCAAGGCAATTATTAACCTCAGAAAATACCAAAAGAGGAGGAAGAAATAAAACATATATACACTGGCTTAGGCGGCCATCAACTGAGGAGACAGAGCTGAGAAGTAGCTGGGGCTGCATGCTAACTCCAGGACCATGTTTTAGCCTCATTTTGCACATCCTCAAGTAATTCATTAAAAAACATACATGGGGCAGCCGGGGCCAAGATGGTGGCTTAGCAAGGTGTGGGATTTAGTTCGTCCTCCAGAGAAACTAGTAAATAACCAGGAACAATACAGAATAGCTGCTGGGACAATGTCAATGACTGGATACACAGCATAGCCCAGTCTGGACAAGCTGGACCAGCTGCAAACCCACCCAGAACCATGAGTGCCCCAAACCCCAGAATCTGACACCTGTCCCCCACAGGCTGCTTCCCAGAGGAGATAGGAAAGAGACTTTACCAGGAGCAGGGGTTGAGCACATCCAAGCTCCAATTGTGGAATCAACAAATTCTGACCACCAAAAATAGGCCCCCAGTTCAGCTGAACCTCCAGTAAAAGTGAAAGTTGCTGTTTTTTGTCCTGGTGCAGAGGGAGCAGGGCTGATGGAAAAAGAAGAAAAAAGAAAAAATACAGGGTTTTTTTTGGCTCGGACAGCACTTAATACTTGAAAGTGTCTGGGTTCTGAAGGAAAGGAGGGGGCACATAGGACCTGATGATACACAAAGCAACATACCAACCTAAGCTCTTGATTAGCAAACTTGAGGAATGGGGATCCTGCTCTGAAAAGGATTTTTCTCTCTTTTTGTGGCTATGTTTCTATGATTTTACTCTTTAGATACAGCTGCAGGGCTTCTCAGGCTCCAATTGCCCTAAGCATAGGCAGAATTAAGCTTATTTGAGTGTTTATGTGGAGGCTCTGCCTTCCCCAGGAAAGAGGTGGGGCCCAGCTCAGGTGGATTCCCTACCTGGAGAAATTCAGAATGTAGGGACTGCGAAAGTAAAGTGATTAAAGCCAGCCTACAACCTCTCCTCTGTATCAACCATGCCCTCAGCAGGAGAATATTCTGAAGTTAAAGGTACGCATCACCTTATGCTGGTAGGACCTGCAGGCAGAAAAGCACCACTTACTGGGCAGGATAGAAAAATACAGAGTCCAGAGACTTCATAGGAAAGAGTTTAAGTCTGCTGGGTCTCATCGTCAGGGAAAACTTATGCAGGTGACTCTTTACTCCTGAGTCATCTGCATCTCAGGCCAGTTTCGTCTGGGAAATCTGGCTGGGATCTATAATACATAAGTAGACCCTCCTAAGGGGTGGGGGGAAGGCACCATACAGGCAGAGCAAGAAACAAGAAAACAAGAACTGAAAAATTCTGATCTGTTAAACAGAACTTAAGCTAGAAGTTTAGGATAAGCTGAAATGAATGTCAAAGAACAGACAGATGACAAATTCATCCAACAAGAAAATCTAGGTTAAAAAAAGTGAAAACAATCTTCAGAATAAACTAATAAGGAAATTAAATGCCTAGACACCAGTAAAAAATTAAAAAATCATACTAGGAAAATTGAAGGTATGGCCCAGTGAAAGGAACAAACCAACAATTCAAAGGAGAAACAGGAGTTGAAACAATTAATGCAGAATATTTGAACAGACATGGAAAACCTCATCAAAAATAAAATCAGTAATTGATGGAGGATATTAAGAAGGCAAGGAATGAACAAAAAGAAGAAATCAAAAGTCTGAAAAACAAATCACAGAACTTATGGAAATGAAAGGCACAGTAGAAGAGATGAAAAAATAATGGAAACCTACAATGTTAGATTTTGAGAGGCATAAGATAAGATTAGAGAACTGGAGGGCAGTACATCTGAAATCCGACAAGAAAAGAAAATATAGGGAAAAGATTGGAAAAATATGAGCAGGGACTCAGGGAATTGAATGACAACATGAAGCACATGAATATACATGTAATGGGTGTCCCAGAAGGAGGAGAGAAGAGAAAAGAAGGAGAAAAACTAATGGGGGAAATTATCACTGAAAATTTCCCAACTCTTATGAGACTTAAAATTACAGATCCAAGAAGTGCAGCATACCCCAGAGTACATCCAAATAGACGAACTCCATGACACTTATTAATCAGAATGTCAGATGTCAAAGAGAAAGAGAGAATCTTGAAAGCAGCAAGAGAAAAGCAATCCATCACATACAAGGGAAGCCCAATAAGACTATGCATAGACTTCTCAGCAGAAACCATGGAGGCGAGAAGACAGTGGGAAGATATATTTAAATTACTAAAGGAGAAAAACTACAAACCAAGAATTCTACATCCACCTAAATTGTCCTTGAAAAATGAGGGGAAATTAAAACGTTTTCACACAAAAAAATCACTGAGAGAGTTTGTGACCAAGAAAACAGCTCTGCAAGAAATACTAAAGGGAGCACTAAAGACAGATTGGAAAAGACAGGAGAGAGAGGTGTGGAGAGGAGGGTAGAAATGAAGACTATCAATAAAGGTATAAAGAAGAAAAATTTGATATGACACATAAAATCCAAAAGTCAAAATGTACTGCTCATTCAGTAATAATGCTAAATGTTAATGGATTAAACTCCCAAATCAAAAGACATAGACTTGCAGAATGGATTAAAAAGTAGGACCAATCTATATGTTGTCTAGAGGAAATGCATATTAGACCCAAGGATAAGCATAGGTTGAAAGTGAAAGGTTGGGAAAAGACATTTCATGCAAATAACAACCAGAAAAGAGCAGGAGTAGCTATAAATATCCAACAAATTAAAATTCAAATGTAAAACAGTAAAAGGGACAAAAAAGGGCACTATTAATGAAAGGAACAATTCAACAAGAAGACATAACAATCATAAATACTTATGCACTGAGCCAGAGTGCTCCAAAATACATGAGGCAAACACTGAAAACACGGAAAGGAGAAATATACACATCTACCATAATAGTTGGAGACTTCAATTCCCCACTCTCATCAATGGACAGGACATCTGGACAGAGGATCAATAAAGAAATAGAGAATTTGAATAATACAATAGATGAGCTAGCCTTAACAGACATTTATAGAACAGTAAGTACACCTCACAACAGCAGGATACATCTTTTTCTCAAGTGCTCATGGATCATTCTCAAAGATAGACCATATGCTCAGAATGAAGCAAGTCTCAACAAATTTTAAAAGATTGAGATCATACAAAATACTTTCTCAGATCATAAAGGAATGAAGTTGGAAATCAATAATAGGCAGAGTGCCAGAAAATTCACAAATATATGGAGTCTCAGCAACTCACTTGCAAACAACCAGTGGGTTAAGGAAGAAATTACAAGAGAAATCGGTAAATATCTCGAGTCAAATGAAAATGAAAACACAACATATCAAAATTTATGGGGTGCAGCAACGGCAGTGCTAAGAGGGAAATTTATTGCCCTAAATGCCTATATCAAAAATGAAGAAAGAGCAAAAATTGAGGAATTAATTGTCCACTTCGAAAAACTATAGAAAGAACACCAAATTAACCCCAAAGCAAGCAAAAGGAAAGAAATAAAGAAAATTAGAGCTGAAATAAATGAAACAATAAATGAACATGTAAACAATCAAGAAAATCAACAAAAACAGAAGTTGGTTCTATGAGAAAATCAGTAAGATTGATGGACCCTTAACGAGGTTGACAAAAAGAGGAAGAGAGAGGATGCAAGTAAATAAAATCAGAAATAAAAGAGGAGACATAACACTGAACCCACAGAAATAAAGGGCGTAATGACAGGATACTATGAACAACTTTATGCCAATAAACTCGACAATGTAAATGAAATGGACAACCTCCTAGAAAGGCATGAACAACCAGCATTGACTCGAGAAGTAATAGATGACCTCAACAAACCAACCGCAAGTAAAGAAATTGAATCTGTCATTAAGAAGCTACCCAAAAAGAAAAGTCCAGGACCAGATGGCTTCACATGTGAACTCTACCAAACATTTGAGAGAGAATTAGTACCAATCCTGCTCAAACTGTTCAAAAAAATTGAAGAAGAAGGAAAGCTACCTAACACATTCTACGAATCCAACATCACCCTCATACCAAAATCAGACGAAGATATTACAAGAAAAGAAAATTACAGACCAATCTCTCTAATGAATATAGATGCAAAAATTTTCGCCAAAATTCTTGCAAATAGAATCCAGCAGCACACAAAAAAATTGTACACCATGACCAAGTAGCATTCATCTAAGGTATGCAAGGATGGTTCAACATAAGAAAATCAACTAAGGGTATACACCATATCAACAAATGAAAGCAGAAAAACCACATGATCAGCCTGATTGATGCAGAAAAGGCCTTTGACAAAATTCAACAAACTTTCCTGTTGAAAACACTTCAAAGGATAGGAATAGAAGGGGATTTCCTCAACATGATAAAGGGAATATATGAAAAAATCACAGCTGACATCCTCAATGGGGAAAAATGGAAAAGTTTCCCCCTAAGATCAGGAACAAGACAAGGATGTCCACTATCACCATTGTTATTCAACACTGTGTTGGAAGTTCTAGTCAGAGCAATTAGACAAGAAAAAAAATACAAGGCATCAGAATTGGAAAAGAAGCAGTAAAACTCTCACTGTTTGCAGATGATATGATACTATATGTCGAGAACCTGGAAAAATCCACAGCAAAACTACTAGAGCTAATAGATGAGTTCAGCAAAGTGGCAGGTTACAAGATCAATACACAAAAATCTGTAGAGTTTCTATACACTAATAATAATCTGAGGGGGAAATTAAGTACAAAATCCATTTACAATTGAAACCAACAGAATAAATTATTTAGAAATAAATTTAACTTAAGGGACAAAAGACCTCTTAAAAGAAAACTACAAAAAATTGCTAAAAGAAATCACATAAGACCTAAATGAATGGAAAGGCATACCATGTTCATGGATAGGAAGGCTAAGTATATTTAAGATGTCAATTCTACCTAAAATGATTTACAAATTCAATGCAATACCAAATAAAATCCCAAAAACTTACTTTTCAGAAATAGAGAAACCATTAACCAAATTTATCTGGAAGGGCAGGGCGCCCTGATAGCTAAAAGTATCCAGAGAAAGAAAAATCAAGTCGGAGGTCTCACACTACCTGACTTTAGGGCATATTAAGAAGCTGCAGTGGTCAAAACAGCATGGTACTGGCATAAAGATAGATATATTGACCAATGGAATTGAATAGAGTATTCAGACATGGACCTTCTCATCTATGGACAATTGATCTTTGATAAGGCAATCAAGACAATTCACCTGGGACAGAACAGTCTCTTCAATAAATAGTGCCTAGAGAACTGGATATCCACATGCAAAAGAATGAAAGAGGATCCATATATCACACCCTATAAAAAAGTAACTGAAAATGCATCAAAGATCTAAACATTAGGTCTAAGACCAATAAAACTGTTAAAAGAAAATGTAGGGAAATGGTTTATAAATCTTATACTAGGAGGCGGTTTTCTATATCTTGCACCCAAAATATGAGCATTGAAGAAAGAAAGAAATGGGAACTCCTCAAAATTAAATAGTTTTGTGCTTCAAAGAAATTTGTCAAGAAAGTAAGAAGACAGCCTACACAATGGGAGACAATATTTGGAGATGAATTATCAGATAAAGGTCCAGTATCCAGATATATAAAGAGATTGTTCAACTCAACAACAAAAAGACAGACAACCCCATTACAAAATGGGCAAAAGACTTGAACAGACACTTCTCTGCAGAGGAAATACAAATGGCCAAAAGGCACATGAAAAGATGCTCAACTTCCCGGGGTACTAGGGAAATGCAACTCAAAACCACAAGGAGATATCATCTCATACCCACCAGAATGGCCATTATCAACAAAACAGAAAATGACAAGTGGTAGAGAGGGTGTGGAGAAAGAGGCACACTTATCCACTGTTAGTGGGAATGTCAAATGGTACAGCCACTGTGGAAGGAAGTTTAGTGGTTCCTCAGGAAGCTAAGTATAGCATCCCATATGACCCATAAATGCCATTGCTAGGAATCTACTCAGAGGATGAGGGCAAGGACACAAACGGACATTTGCACACCAATGTTTATAGCAGCATTGTTTGCAATTGCCAAAAGATGGAAACAGCCCAAATGTCCATCAGACAAGTGACTAAACAAGCTGTGGTATATGCATATGATATAATATTATGCAGCTCTAAGACAGAATAACGTTATGAAGTATGTAAGAACATGGATGGACCTTGAGGACATTATGCTGAGTGAGATTAGCCAGAAACAAAAGGATAAATACTGCATTTCACTGATATGAACAGACATTAGTGAATGAACTTGGAGAATTTCAGTTAGTAACAGAGCTCATCAGGAGATAGAAATAGGGTAGATATTGGGTAATTGGAGCTGAAGGGTTACAGACTGTGCAACAGGACTGATTGTAAAAATTGAGAAATGGATAGCACAATACTACCTAAGTGTAAATACAATAATGTTAGAACACTGAATGAAGCTGAATGTGAGAATGATAGAGGGAGGAGGCCTGGGGGCACAATTGAAATCAAAAGGAAAGATAAAGACTGAGATGGTATAATCTAGGAATGCCTAGAGTGTTTAATGATAGTGACTAAATGTACAAATTAAAAAAAAATGTTTTTGCATGAGGAAGAACAAAGTAATGTCAATAAATAGGTGATAATTAACATTTTGATACTTCTTAAGTGTGAGACTAAAAAAAAGAAAAAGAAAAAGAAAGAACCTCAGTTATCAGTTGAAAGTTAGCTGCCTTTCCTCTAAGAATACATTTTTAACTAAATAAATCCCCTTTTATTAAAGCCAATCCATCTATGCTGTGTTGCATTCTGGCAGCTAGCAAATTAGAACAAAGCTCAAAGGAAAAAGTGGAGTTATAACAGAGTAGATAGGATTTAACAAATGAGTATGACTGTTGAATCATTATATTGATATTTCTTTTAGTCTCCAGTATCTTGGATCAGCCAGAAGGAAAAACCTAAAATTGTGGAACTGTAACATATACCAAACTCTGAATTTTTTTCTATAACTAATTGTTGTGGTGTGCTTTGAAATGTATTGCTTTTTTGTATATATGTAATTTTTCACAATAAAAAATAAAGAGAATGAAAGCTTTTGTTGCAAATAGTGCATGAAGTTGTTAGAACTTTCATCCTACAAAACTCATAGTTACAATTCCACTAGGGGAAGGAAGTTACATTTCATGAGAGAAATGGAGGAAGGTAAGGTTCCAGGTAAGGTCTCTAAGAATGGAAGAAAATCACAAGGATTAAGTAAAGTTGGCATATTGAAAGCCAAGACTCCTTAGTCGTTCAGTTTCTTGTTATTTCTCAGGATACTAACACTCAGAAATGTCCCTATATATAAAAGATGGGGTAACTCTTTTCAGAAGAAACTGAATAGATTCAGAGCAAAGGCACAGACATACTGAGACTTGCACACTAATTCAACTCCACCTCCAGATGCTTGATTCCTACCAAGTAACACCACATTGAACACCCATTTGTTGAAATGTTTCTTCCCAGATATACAACTCAAATCAATTCTTTGGGTACAGTACTTAATGATCAATGGACAGCCAAGAACTACCAAATATTAGAAAGAAATCTTTAATTTGCCAATAGTAAAAAAAGAGTGAGAGTTGAATTAGGAACCAGAAAATAGAGAAAAAGAATGCTTATAAACAGGCGTATAGAGTGAGTATGAGGTTTGTAAGGTGGTGTTGCAGGAGGCTCCAAAATCCCAACTGTTTTAGTTTGCTAGCTGCTGGAATGCAACACACCAGAAACAGATTGGCTTTCAATAAAAAGGGATTTATTTCATTTAAAACGCAGTTCTTCAGAGGAAAGACAGCTAACTTTCAACTGAGGTTCTTTCTGATAGGAAGGTACAGAGCAATCTCTGCTGATCTTCTCTCCAGGTTTCTGGGTTCCAACAACTTTTCCCTGGATGATTCCATTCTGCATCTCTAAAGGCCTGGGCTGAGCTGCAAGTGCTGAAATGAACTATGTCAATCTGCTTAGGGTGTGCTACATTGAGCTTTCTTATTTATGAACCAGCCAATTAAGTCAAACATCATTCATTGCATCAGGCATACCTCCTAGCTGACTGCAAATGTATTTGGCAACAAATGAGGTCCACATGCCATTGACTCATGTCCACAGCAATAGAACTAGGCACCTTCATCTGGCCAAACTGACACCTGAATCTAACTACCACACCACCCCATCCCAGAAACATTAAAGTCAAGCAGAAACTGTCAGAACTCTGGAAAACAATAAGATATTTTATAGTAATCAAGTGAATACTGAATCAAGTAACAGTCAACTGTAAATGAGCAGAAAAATCAAATGGTACATTTTCTAGTTCTTATTCTACCCCCTCCTTGGTTCAGTAAAGCACTATACAAAATGGTAATCCGTGTTCTCAGTACAGGTCCCTTGTTCTGAAAGGAGCAGAGCATACCTTATTGCAAATTAGGGTGTATGATGTCTGTTTTAACGTTTCTGATGCTTATATCTGACTTTATTCCAGAACTTATGCAGGCTGGAAAAGTGGCAGGCATGGCTGTGAAAACACTGTAAATGAAGAATCAGACTGGAGCTACTTGGGGTGAAAGATTACAGTTGAGTCATATGATAGAGTGCATGGCATACAGCAGAAAGTCTGTGGAGAGTTTCTTTGAAAGGGGGCTACTTAAGAGCACATGTGTATACTGGGAAAATTCAGAAAGCCACAAGCATGGCTCAGTCAAGATGCACACACAGAAGAGACAAGAAGACTCTAAGATTTTACCATGGGTTAATTTCTAAGCTCAGTGCAAGACTAGTTAAATCCCAAATGAAAGCCCAAGCATTCAGCCACCTTGCCAAGAATGAGAGAAGTGTTTTGTTTTGTTTTGTTTTGAAAACTTCTGAAATTCAGTGAAATCTCTATCACATACACTAACTGAATGAAAATGAAAGGAATAACAGTTGCAGTGACCCACATGGCATGGAATACAGCCTATGCAAAAGTACTTTAGCAACAATATGCTGCTGTCTTAGGTGATCAGTATGCTGTAACAACATAGCACAAACTAGTTGGTTGAGGACATAAATAAAATTGACACTCTTAGCTAGATCAACAAAGAAAAAAAGAGAAGATACAAATAAACAAATTCAGAGAAGCCAGGCATTACTGCTGACCCATAGAAATGGAAAAGATCATGAGAAGATACTATGAACACCTGTGTGCCAATAAACTAGACAACTTAGCTGAAATAGAAAATTTTCAGGAAACACACAAACAACCTACAATGACATAATTAGAAACAGAAATCTATAACAAATCAGTCACAAAGAGACTGAAACAGTCATTAAAAACTTCCCAACAGATAAAAGAACAGGACTAGATGGTTTCAGAGGTGAATTCTGCCAAGCATTCCAATAAAAATTGATACTACTCCTGCTGAAACTCTTCCAAAAAATCTGACAAAGAGGGAATGCAACCTAACTCAATCTGTGGTCTTTGTATATATAAACTTTTACTATAATAAAGTTATAATTGTAAGCATAGTGCTTTCAGTGACTTCTATGACACTGTTATGATCAGGATCATGGATCAACTTGGCCAAGTGGTGGTACTTGTTTGTTTGGGTAAGTGCTGGCCTGTCTGTTGCGATGAGGACATTTCATAGGATTAAATAATGATCATTTCAGCTTCATCCACAGCTGATTCCATTTGTAATCAGCCAAAGGGAGTGTCTTCTGCAATGAGTGATACTTGATCTAATCACTGAAAGCCTTTTAAGGAGGATTCAGAAGAGACAGACTCTCTTCCAGTTTCAGCTGGTGAGCCTCTCCTGTGAAGTTCATCCAGACCCTCCATTGGAATCATCGGGTTCACAGCCTGCCCTGAGGATTTTGGACACTGTGTTCCTGTGGGCACGTGAGGCACTTTTATAAATTTTATATTTGCGAGTGTTCCCTGTTGATTTTGTTTCTCTGGAGAACTCTAAATAATACATCTTAGTACCAGGAGTGGTTCTTAAGAACCAGAATCTTAAAAATGGATTTTTATGAATGGTTTTCTACTCTGACTGGACTCAAAGGCACTAAGAACTCTGACCCCCATAATCAGAATGACACTGCCAATCCATGGAGTGAGTTGGAAAAAGAGATAGTCAAAATATCACCATTCGATTCTCCTAATGCTTCACTTGTATGAAGCCAGGCTCTGGGGGATAATGTTTTTGACACCTTTACAGAGTTTTGTGTAAACAAGAGGTATAGAGATGTTGGCTGCTTGTTGTTAGATTCACTGGATACATTAAGGAGTGAAAGGGATGGTCTTAAGGCTTCAAACAAGAAGTTTAAGTGCTGTCTGACAGATGTAGAAGCTTCTATGAGTATCCTGAAGGGAAATCTTATTTCCTGTAGCCATAGACTGAGCATCTCTGAAAATCAGACTCAGAATCTTATTGTTAGAGTAGCAACTTTACAACATAAACTGAAACCTCACTGATGCATGCTGTCTGCCGTTAAAGTGAGGACATTGATTGGAAAGGAGTGGACCCTGAAAAACGGGATGGTGACATATGGATTGATAATGATGTCGGGGGTGAGGCTGAAACCCTAGGTCATGTTGAGTCTTCTCTAGATAACCTTGTAATAGTCTGCCCTGAGGACATAGCCAGTGCACCTCCAGCCTGCCTTGAGGGGTTGGCCACCCAACCTCCTCCTGAAGGGATTAGCCTTAGAGTGATTAGTCCTGTTTCACCAGATGAACTGCAAATGAAGGCCCTGAAGCAAATAGCTTGGAAGATATTTCTAATTATTTTCATGATCCACCCCCACCACCCCTCATTTCTTCCAGACCTATAACTAAGTCCCAACAGGTCCCTAAAGGTGAAGTACAAAGTATCACACATGAGGAGGACGTTATACTCCAAAAGAACTGTGTGAGTTTTCCAATAAATGTAGACAGAAATCAGGGGAATATGTGTGGCAATAGATTTAAAGGGTGTGGGATAACGGTGGGAGGAACAAAAAGGTGGATCAGGCTGAAGCTATAGCTATGGGCCCAGTAAGTAGAGATTCTGCATTCAATGTTATAGCTTAAGGGGTTAGAAAAGTTATTAACAGTTTGTTTGGATGGTTGGTTGAAACATGGATCAAAAGGTGGCCGACATTACCTGAGGTTGAAATGCCAGAACATCCCTGGTATAATGTAGATGAGGGGCTCCAGAGACTTAGAGAGATTGGAATGTGAGTGGATTTATCATCCAAGGCCTGCTATTACACCCCAGGAATGTCCGGAGGATGCATCTTTTACCATAACAGTGAGAAACAAATTTGTGAGACTAGCACCATCATCGCTGAACAGCTCTGTAGTTGCACTTCTCTGTAGGTAAGTTATTACCGTAGGAATTCTGTCACTGAGCAGAAGTGACAGTGGGGATTAAAGACAATGGGTATGATGGGATCCCAGGTTGGCAGAAGCCAGATGGCAGCACTTAATCGCCAAAGACAGGGTAGACGTGGTTACTATAATAGACAGCAAATTCAAAGCAGGCATCAAAATCATATGGCCAGGTGAATTGGAGACTTCGGGTCAAGATGGCAGCTTAACAATGTGTGCATTTTAGTTCGTCCTCCAGAACAACTACTAAATAACAAGAAACAGTACAGAACAGCTCCTGGGGCCACATCAGTGACTGGACACACAGCGTACCCCAGTCTGGACCAGCTGGACTGACTGCAAGCCCCTCCCAGAACCATGAGATCCAAAAGCTGTGGCAGCCGGCACCCCTCCCCACCGGCTGCCTCCCAGAGGGGAAAGGAAAGAGACTTTACCAGCAGCAGGGGCTGAGCTCAAGTAAACACCTATTGTGGAATTAATTAACAAATTCTGACTACTAAAAATAGGCCCCCAGCTTAGGTGAACCTGGTCAAAGTGGAGGTTGTTCATATTTTGCCCCAGCGCCAAGGGGGCAGGGCTGATGGAAAAAGGGGGTGGGGGGTGGGGAGAAGGAAGCAGGTTTTTGTGACTGTGTTTCTACAAAGTCTTGACTGCCTTTGGATATAGTGGCAGGACTTCTCAGGCTACAACTGGCCCAGGCATAGGCAGAAGCAAGCTCATTTGGGGGCTTGTCTGGAAACTGTGCCTTCCCCAGGGAAGGGGTGAAGCCCAACTCAGGTGGAATCCCTCCCTCAAGGAATTCAGACACCAGGGCTTGGTGATTTGAAGCCATTAAAACCAGCCTACAACCTTTTCTCTGTCTCCACCATGCCCCCAGCAGGGAGAGTCTGCCAAAGTTAAAGGTACCACATCATCTTAAGCACCACATACTGGGAAGGATAAGAAAAACAGAGCCCAGAGACTTCACAGGAAAGTCTTTCAACCTGCTTGGTCTCACCCTCAGGGAAAACTGACGCAGGTGACCCTTTCCTCCTGATAGGAGGCCAATTTGGTCTGGGAAAATCTGGCTGTGGTCTATAATACCTAAGTAGACCCTCCTAAGGGTGGGGGGAAAAAAGGCACCATGCAAGAAGGGCAAGAAACAACATAAAAATTCTCCTCTGTTAAGCAAAACTTAAGCTAGAGGTCCAGATAAAGCTGAATTGAATGTCAAAGAACAGATAGACAACGAATTCATCCAGCAAGAAAACCCTAGGTAAAAGGAGTGAAAGCAATCTCCAGAATAAACTAATTAAGGTAATTAAATGCCTAGACGCCAGTAAAAAATAACAAATCACACTAAGAAAATTGATATGACCCAGTCAAAGGAACAAACCAACAATTCAAATGACATACAGGAGCGGAAACAATGAATTCAGAATATACGAACAGACAAGAAAACCTCATCAAAAATCAAATCAATGAATTGAGGGAGGCTATAAAGAAGGCAAGGAATGAACAAAAAGAAGAAATCAAAAGTCTGAAAAAACAAATAAGAGAACTTATGGGAATTAGAGGCAAGGTAGAAGAGATGTAAAAAACAATGGAATCCTACAATGGTAGATTTCGAGATACAGAACATAGGGTTAGTGAACTGGAGGATGGAACATCTGAAATACGGCAAGAGAAAGAAAATATAGGGAAAAAATGGAAAAATATGAGCAGAGACTCAGAGAATTGAAAGACAATTTGAAGCGCATGAATTTACGTGTTGTGGGTATCCCAGAAGGAGAAGAGAAGGGAAAAGGAGGAGAAAAACTAATGGAGGAAATTATCACTGAAAATTTCCCAACTCTTATGAAAGACTTAAAATTACAGATCCAAGAAGTTCAGCATACCCCAAAGAGAATAGATCCAAGTATACATACCCCAAGACATTTCCTAATCAGAATGTCAGAAGTCAAAGAGAAAGAGAGAATCTTGAAAGCAGCAAGAGAAAAGCAATCCATCACATGCAAAGGAAGCCCAATAAGACTATGTGTAGATTTCTCAGCAGAAACCATGGAGGCAAGAAGACAGTGGGATGATATATTTAAATTACTAAAAGAGAAAAACTGCTAACCAAGAATTCTATATCCAGCAAAATTGTCCTTCAAATATGAGGGGAAATTAAAACATTTTCAGACAAAAAATCACTGAGAGAATTTGTGATGAAGAGACCAGCTCTGCAAGAAATACTAAAGGGAGCACTAGAGACAGATACGAAGACAGAAGAGAGAGGTGTGGAGAAGAAGGTAGAAAGGAAGACTATGAGTAAAGGTAAAAAGAAGGAAAATTAGATATGACATACAAAATCCAGAAGGCAAACTCGTAGAAGAAAGTACTACCCATGCAGTAATAACACTGAATGTTAATGGATTAAACTCCCCAATCAAAAGACATAGACTGGCAGAATGGATTACAAAACAGGACCCATCTATATGCTGTCTCTACTCAAAGGACATAAGGGCAAGGACACAAATGGACATTTGCACACCAATGTTTATGGCAGCATTATTTACAATTACCAAGAGATGGAAGCAGCCGAAATGTCCATCAACAAACGGTTGGCTAAACAAACTGTGGCATATACATAAGATGGAATATTATGCAGCTGTAAGACAGAATAAAGTTATGAAGTATGTAGCAACATGAGTGGACCTTCAGGACATTATGCTGAGTGTGATTAGCCAGAAACAAAAGGACAAATACTGTATGATCTCACTGATATGAACTGACATTAGTGAATAAACTTGGAATAGTTCATTGGTAACAGAGACCATCAAGAGGTAGAAAAAGGGTAAGATATTGGGTAATTGGAGCTGAAGGGATAAAGATTGTGCAACAGGACTGAATATAAAAACTCAGAAATGGACAGAACAATATTACTAACTGTAATACAATTATGTTAAAATACTGAATGACACTGAATGTGAGAATGATAGACAGAGGAGGGCTGGTATAATCTAGGAACGCCTAGAGTGTATAATGATAGTGACTAAATGTACAAATTTAAAAAATGTTTTTGCATGAGGAAGAACAAAAGAATGTAATTACTGAAGGGTGCTGAAAATAGATGGTGATTAATATTTTAAAATTTCAACTTATGTGTGAGACTAAAGCAAAAAATGTTTATTTGGTACAAATTTATACTTTGACTAGTGCATCTCCTTATATAACTTATGCAGATAGTTGGTTGAACACCTTAAGTACATGGAACTTTGGGTAGGACATGAGATTTTGATGGTTTATCCAGGTGATGCCCTGATGAATCCCAGAGTTATGATCAGTGAGTGGAAAAGAATTTGCAAAATCCTCTTCAGGGAATGGTAAGAATGGGGGAAAACTCAACATCCCCAAGTTGAATTCTTGATATTTTCACAAGCAGTGTGGACAACCAAAGCTATAGGTTGAGCCCCCAGTCTTGGGGTTTGTTCATATGAAACTTAACCCCACAAAGGATAGGTCCAGCTTACCTAAAATTAGGCCTAAAGGTCACCCTCAAGAGAATCTCTTTTGTTGCTCAGATATGGCCTCTCTCTCCAGACAACATAGCAAGCAAACTCACCACACTCCCCCGGTCTATGTGGGACATGACTTCCAGGGGTGTGGACCTTCCTGGCAACATGGGAAGGGGAGGCCAGGTCGCTTTGGAGGAGAACCCTGTTACACTATCACAAATTTACACCACTAATCTCCCTCCAAACCTTCCTCAATGAGACGAATGGCTTTTTATAGGGTAACAGCATGTTGGGGAAAAGGAAATGATCAGATATTTTGGAGCTTATTAGACACAGGTTCAAAAGTGACATTAATTCCAAGGGACCCAAAACGTCATTCTGGTCCTCCAGTCAGAGTGGGGGCTTATGGAGGCCAGGTGATCAATGGAGTTAGCTCAGGTCCATCACACAGTGGGTCCAGTGGGCCCCCAGACCAATTCTGTAGTTATTTCCCCAGCTCCAGAATGTATCATTGGTATAGACATACTGATCAACTGGCAGAATTCCCACATTGGCTCTCTAACTTGTGCAGTGAGAGCTATTATGGTGGGAAAGGCCAAGTGGAAGCCACTAGAACTGCCCCTACCTAGTAAAATAGTAAATCAGAAGCAATACTGGATTCCTGGAGGGACTGCAGGGATTACTGCCACTCTTAAGGACTTGAGGGATGCAGAGGTCGACTCCCAACACATTCCCATTCAACTCTCCTATTTGGCCTGTGCATAAAACAGATGGGTTTTGAAGGATGACAGTGGATTATTGTAAGCTCATCCAGGTGGTAACTCCAGATGCAGCTGCTGTTTCAGGTGCGGTATGATTGCTTGAGTAAATCAATACATCCTCTGGTACCTGGTATGCAGCTATTGATCTGGCAAATCCTTTATTTTCAATAGCTATTAGTAAGGAACACCAGAAACAGTTTGCTTTCAGCTGACAAGGTCAGCAATATACTTTCACTGTCCTACCTCAGGAGTTTATCAACTAAACAACCCTATGTCATAATCTTGTCCGCAGGGACCTTGATCCTTTCTCCCTCCCACAAGACATTACACTGGTCCATTATATTCCTGATATCATGTTGATTGGACCTCGTGAGCAAGAAGTAGCAACTGCTCTAGATGCTGGGAAGGCATTTGCGAGTCAGAAGATGGGAGATAAATCCAACAAAAATACAGGGGTCTTCCACCTCAGTGAAATTTCTAGGTGTCCGGAGGTGTGGGGCATGTCAAGATATCCCTTCTGAGGTGAAGGATAAGTTGCTGCATCTGGCCCCTCTTATGACCAAAAAAGGGGTACAATGCCTAGTTGGTCTCTTTGGGTTTTGGCGACAACATATTCTTCATTTGGGTGTGCTACTCTGGCCCATTTATTGAGTGACTGGAAAATCTGCTGAATTTGAGTGGGGACCTGAACAAGAGGAGGCTCTGTGACAAGTCCAGGCTGCTGTACAAGCTGCTCTGCCACTTGGGCCGTATGATCCAGCAAATCCAATGGTGCTGGAAGTGTCGGTGGCAAACAGAGACACTGTGTGGAGCCTTTGGCAGACCCCTATATGAGAATCACAATGAAGAGCCTTAGGATTTTGCAGCAAAGTCTTACCATCTGCTGCAGATAACTACTCTCCTTTTGAGAAACAGCTTTTGGCCTGCTACTGGGCCTTAGTAGAGACTGAACAACTAACCATGGGCCACCAAGTTACTATGAGATCTGGGTTGCCTATCATGAGCTGGGTTTTGTCTGACCCACCAAGCTATAAAGTTGGGTGTGCACAGCAGCACTCTATTGTAAAATGGAAATTGTATATACAAGACAGAGACAGAGCAGGTCCTGAAGGTACAAGTAAGTTACATGAAGAAGTGGCCCAAATGTCCATGGTCCCCAGTCCTGCCACATTACCTTCTCTTTCCCAGTCCAGAGCTATGGCCTCTTGGGGAGTTCCTTACAGTGAATTGAGGAAGAAAAAACTAGGGCCTGGTTTACAAATGGTTCAGCAAGATATGCAGATACCACCCAAAAGTGGACAGCTGCACAACTACAACCCTTTTCTGTGGTATCCTTGAAGAACAGTGGTGAGGGGAAATCCTCCCAGTGGGCAGAACTTCAAGCAGTGTGCCAGGTTGTTCATTTTGCAGGGAAGGAGAACTGGCCAGAGGTGCGTCTGTATACTGACTCATGGTCTATTGCCAAGGGTTTGTCTGGATGATCAGGGACTTGGAAAGACCATGATTGTAAAATTGGTGACAAAAAGGTCTGGGGAAGAAGTATGTGGATAGAACTTTCTGAGTGGTTAAAATCTGAATATGTTTGTGTCCCATGTGAATGTGCACCAGAGAGAGACTTCAGCAGAGGAAAGTTTTAATAATCAAGTGGATAAGATGGCCCATCCTGTGGATACCAGTCAGCATCTTTCCCCAGCAAGTCCTGTCATTGCCCAATGGGATCATGAACAAAGTGGTCATGGTGGTAGGGATAGAGGTTATGCATGGGCTCAGCAACATGGAATTCCACTCACCAACCCTGACCTGGCTACAGCCACTGCTGAGTGCCTAATCTGCCAGCAGCAGAGACACACACTTAGCCCCTGATATGGCACCATTTCCCGAGGTGATCAGCCAGCTACATGGTGGCAGGTGGATTACATTGAACCATTCCTTTCACAGAAGGGAAAGTGATTTGTTCTAACTGGAATAGACACATACTCTGGATATGGGTTTGCTTTCCCTGCACGCAATGCTTCTACCAAAACTACCATCTGTGGGATTACAGAATGCCTTATCCATCATCAAGATATTCCACATAGCCTTGCTTCTGATCAAGAAACACACTTCACAGCAAATGAAGTGCAGGAATGGGCACATGCTCATGGAATCCTCTGTTCTTACCATGTTCCCAATCATCCTGAGGCAGCTAGATTGATAGAATGGTCAAATGGCCTTTTGAAAACTCAATTACTGTACCAACTAGGTGGCAATACTTTGAAAGGCTGGGGTAATGTTCTCAGGAAGCTGTATATGCTCTTAAATCGCGTTCGTTCTTTGGTGCTGTTTCTCCCATAGCCAGGATCCATGGGTCCAGGAACCATGGAGTGGAAATAGGAGTGGTACCACTCACTATTACCCCTAGTGATCCACAAAGAAAATTTTTACTTCTGTCCCTGTGAGCCTGAGCTCTGTTAGTCTACAAGTTTTAGTTCCAAAATGGGGAGTGCTTTCACCAGGAGAAACAACAATGATTACATTGAACTGGAATCTAAGGCTGCAACCTGGTCACTTTGGGCTACTTATGCCACTGGATCAAAAAGCCAAGAAGGGAATTGCATTATTGTGTGGGGTGATTGACCCTGACTATCAGGGAGAAGTAGGACTTCAGCTACATACTTGAGGTAAAGAAGAGTTTTCTTGGAATTTAGGAGATGCCCCGAGGGCGTCTTTTAGTACTACCATGCCCTGTGATTAAAATCAATTGAAAACTGCAACATCCCAATCCAGGCAGGACTACGAGTGGCTCTGAAACTTCAGGAATGGAGGTTTGGGTCACCCCATGCGGCAAAGAACCACGGCGAGCTGAGTGCTTGCTGAGGGTAAAAGGTACATGGAATGGGTAGTGGAAGAAGGTAGTGATAAATATGAACTATGACCTCGTGATCAGTTACAGAAACGAGGACTTTAATGCTGTTTTGTTCCCCTTATACTATTTAAGTTGTAAGATATCAAATTTAAGAATGAATATTACCCAAGAGTTTTCACCCTATTCTGGACAGATTTAATGGACAGATAATAACTATCAAGTTATATGCAAGATAGTTAAGTATTGTTAGGTGAAAGAAAAAAAATGTGCATTTTATTGTTTCTTATTTAGAAATTAAGTATGATTTGCCTAATTAGCTGCCAAGCTGACAAGGGGTGGACTCTCATGGTCAGGTCCATGTGTCAACTTGGCCAAGTAGTGGTACCTGTTTGTCTGATTGGTCAAGTGCGGGCCTGTCTGTTATGATGAGGAAATGTCAAAGAATTAAATCATGATCGTGTCAGCTGCATCCACCGCTGATTCCATCTGCAATCAGCCAAAGGGGAATGTCTTTTGCAATGAGTGATTCTTAATCTAATCACTGGTAGCCTTTTAAGGAGGATTCAGAAGAGACAGTCCTCTCTTCCTGCTTTAGCTGGCAAGCCTCTCCTGTAAAGTTTGTCCAGACCCTCCATTGAAGTTGTCGACTTCACAGCCTACCCTGCAGATTTTGAACTCTGTGTTCATGAGGTCACATGAGACACTTTAATAAATTTTATATTTGCAAGTGTTCCCTGTTGACTCTGTTTCTCTACAGAACCCTAACTAGTACAAATGGGACTCAGTTTTCAAAACCGATTTTCTGGCAAGTTTCTAAGTGCCTTAGTTTAATGTTTTACCAACATGCAATTCGTCACTCAAATAAGAGCAGGGAAGCTATTGGTGGGTGTAAGGGACTTTGTTTCAAAACTAAATTTCTGGCTAGTTTATAAGTGCCTTAGGTGAGTGCTTTACCAAGATACTGTTTTTCACCGAAACCAGAGCAGGATAGCTATTCGAGGCTGTATGGTACATAATTTTCAATACCGGTTTAGTAGCTAGTTTCTAATCGCCTAAGTATTTCTAAGTATTACCAAGATGCTGTTTTTCTCTCAAATAAGAGCATGGAAGCTATTGATGGCTGGATGGGTCTTAGTTTTCAAAACCAATTTTCCAGCTAGTTATTAAGTGCATATGTGTGTGTTTTACCAAGAGGCTGTTTTTCCCTCAAATAAGTGCAGGGAAAGTATTGGTGGTTGTATGGAGCTTAGTTTTCAAAAACGATGTCCTGGTTGTTTTCAAAGTGCCTTTGGTAAGTGTTTAACATGATGCTGTTTTCACTCAAATGAGGGAAGGGAACTATTGGTGTCTGTATGGAACTTTGTTTCCAAAACCGAATTTCTGTCTAGTTATTAAGTGCATATATTTGTGTTTTGCCAAGAGGCTGTTTTTCCCCCAAATAAAAGCAGGAAATCTATTGGTCACTCTATGGAAGTTAGTTTTCAAATCCGATTTTCTGCCTTGTTTCTAAGTGTTTTAGTTGAATGCTTTACCGACATGCTGTTGTTCCCTCAAATAAGAGCAGGGTAACTTTGGTGGCTGTAAAGGACTTAGTTTGCAAAATCGCTTTTCTGGCTTGTTTATAAGTGCCTTCATTAAGTGTTTTTTCAAGATATGTTTTTGAATGAAAGAAGAGGAGGGATGTTATTCGAGGCTCTATGGGACTTAGTTTACAATATCTATTTTCTAGCAACTTTCTATTTGCCTTAGGTAAGTGTATTATGAAGATGCTGTTTGTCACTCAAATAAGAGCATTGTAGGTATTGGTGGCAGTGTGGGGCTTCATTTCCAAAACGATTCTCTGGCTGCATTTTAAGTGCCTTGTGTGAGTGTTTTACAAAGATACTGTTTATCACTCAAATGAGAGCAGGGAAGCTATGATGTCTGTATGGAACTTGTTTTGAAAACCGATTTTCTTCTTAGTTATTAAGTGATATTTAAGTGTTTTACCAAGCTGCTGTTATTCCCTCAAATAAGAGCAGAGAAGCTATTGGTGGCTGTGTGTGACTTAGCTTTCAAACTCGATTTTCTCACTAGTTTCTAAATGCCTGTGGTAATTAGATTCAGTTATCAACTTGGCCAGGTGATGGAACCTAGTTCTGTTCTTCACTCAGGTGAAGGTACCATGAGTCAATGGTATGTGAACCTCATTTTTTGCTCATTACATCTGCAGTTGGCTAAGAGGCATGCCTGCTGTAATGAATGATGTTTGATTTAATTGGTTGGTGATTAAATGTTATAGCTCAAAGTAGCACAGCCCAAGCAGCTCAGCATACCTCATCTCAGCACTTGAAGCTCAGCCCAGGCCTTTGGAGATGCAGAAAGAAATTACCCTGGGGAAAGTTTTTGGAGCCCAGAGGGCTGGAGGGAAGGCCAGCAGAGATCACCCTGTGCCTTCCCATGTAAGAAAGAACCTCAGTTGAAAGTTAGCTGCCTTTCCTCTGAAGAACCTTTTATTAAAAACAAATCCATCTCTGGTGTGTTGCATTCCAGCAGCTAGCTAACTAGAGCAGTGCCTTAGGTGAGTGTTCTACCAAGATGTACTTTTTCACTCAAATAAGCACACAGAAGGTATTCCTGCTAGGAGCATGTTTGAAACAGAGGAATGCTTGTAGTTTGACCTTATAAGATTGACATCTTAATGACATTCAACCTTCCTATCCATGATCATGGAATATCTTTCCATCTATGTAAGTTGTTATTTATTTGGTTTTGCCATGTTTTGTAGATTTCTGTGTACTAAGTCCTTGGCATTCCTGGTTATGCTTATTCCTAGATATCTGACTGTTTTGATTGTTATATTGAATGGAAATTTTTCCTTAATTTTCTCCTCAGATAGGTCATTATTTGCATATGAAAACATGACTATTTTTGTATATTAATCTTTTATCTCCACATTTTACTGAATTTGTATATTAGCTCATGTAGCTTTGTCATAGATTGCTCAGGATTTTCCATGTATAGGGTCATATCTGTGAATAATGAAAGTGTTACTACTCCCTGTCTATGCAAAGGAATACCTATTATCCTGTCTCTTGTTTAATTGCTCCAGATAAAACTTCCAGTACTATGTTGAATAATAGTGGTGACACTGGTCATCCTTGTTTCATTTCTGATCTTAAGGGGGATGCTTTCTCACCATTAAGTATGATTCTGGCTATGGGCTTTTCATATGTGTCCTTTGTGATATGGAGGAAGTTTCCTTCAAGTCCTACCTTTTGAAATGTCTTTATCATGAAAAGATGCCGAATTTTGTCAGTGCTTTTTCAGCGTCAATCGATATGCTTATGTAATTTTTCCCTCTCGATTTATTAATATGCTGTGTAATGTTGGTTGATTTTCTTGAGTTGAACCATCCTTGCATTCTTGGTATAAACCCGACTTGGTTGTGATATATATTCTCTTAAAGTGTTATTGGATTCAATCTATTAGTATTTTGTTGGGAATTTTTGTACCTGTGCTTATTAGGTAAATTAGTTTGTAGTTTTCCTTTCTTGTAGAATCTTTATTCAGTTTTTGGTATTAGAGTGACATTAACTTCATAAAATGAGTCAGGTAATGTTCCTTTTTCCTCAGCATATTGGAAGATTTGGGGCAGGATTGGCGTTAATTCTTTTTGGAATGTTTGACAAAATTCCCTTTTGAAGCCCTCTGGTCCTGGGCTTTACTTTGTGGGAAGAATTTTGATGACTGATGGAATCTCTTATAACTGATTTGATGAAATCTTCTATTTCTTTTTGAATCAGTAATTCGTGTGTTTTTATGAATTTCCCTATTTCATCTTATTTGTCTGATTTGTTGGTGTTTAGTTGTTCATAGTATTCTCCTATAATTTTTAAAATTTCTTCAGGATCTATGTTAATGACCACTTCCTCTCATTTCTGATTTTGTTTATTTGTGTCTGTGGTGGTTTGAAATGATGAATGTACACTAGAAAAGCCACGTTTTAATCTTAATATCATTTTGTAAAGGCAGCCATCTCTTCTAATCCCTATTCAGTATTGCATGTCTGAAACTGTAATCAGATCATCTCCCTGGACATGTGATTTAATCAAAAGTGGTTGTTAGACCGGATTAGCTGGAGGCATGTCTCCACCCATTTGGGTGGGTCTTGATTAGTTTCTGGAGTCCTATAAAAGAGGAAACATTTAGGAGAAAGAAAGTAATTCAGAGAGCAGAGAAGAACGACATAGCCACGAGAAGCAGAGTTCACCAGCCAGCGATCTTTGGAGATGAAGAAGGAATATGTCTCCTAGGGAGCTTCATGAAACAGGAAGCCAGGAGAAGTTAGCAGGTGAGGCCGTGCTCACCATGTGCCCTTTCAGATGAGAGATGACCCTTGACCATATTCACCATGTGCCTTTCCAGATGAGAGAGAAACTCTGTGTTTGCCATGTTCCCTTCCACTTGAGAAAGAAACCCTGAACTTCATTATCCGTCTTGAACCAAGGTATCTTTCCCTGGATGCCTTAGAGTGGACATTTCTGTAGATTTGCTTTAATTGGGACATGTTTTCAGCCTTAGAACTGTAAACTAGCAACTTATTAAATTCCCCCTTTTTAAAGCCATTCTGTTTCTGGTAAGCGTTCCAGCAGCTAGCAAATTAGAACAACATCTTTCTCTTGTTTTCTTTGTTAGTCTAGTTAAGGGTCCATCAATTTTTTTATTGCTTTCAAAGAACCAACTTCTGGTTTTGTTAATCCTTTCTATCATTTTTTTATTCTCCACTTTCCTTATTTCTGCTTTAATTTTTGTAATATCTTTTTCATTTGTTTTGGGACTAGTTTACTGAATTTTCCTTAATTTCTCCAGGTGAGCAGTTAAGTCCTTGCTTTTTCCTCATTCTTGTTTTTTAATATGGGCATTTTGTGCAACATATTTCCCTCTCAGCACTGTTTTTGCAACATCCCCTAAGTTCTGACCTAATATCCCCTCCATGTAATCATCTCTGCTACATCTGGAGATGTAATATTCATCTGCAGATATTTATTGATTTCTCTAGCAATTTCTTCTTTGACCCACTGATTACTTAACAGCATGTTGTTTAATCTCCATATATTTATGAGAGTTCTGGTTCTTTTGTTATAATTAATTTCCAGCTTCATTTCCATTCTGGATAATTTTAAGAATATTAAATTTATATTTAAGACTTTCTTTTGTATCTCAGCATGTGCTCTATCCTGGAGAACATTCCATGTGTACTAGAGAAGAATGTATATTCTGGTGTATTGGGGTGTAATGATTTATATATATCTATTAGGTCTAATTAACTTATTACATTGTTTAGGTTCTCTATTTCCTTGTTATCTTTGTCTGGTTGTTAATTTTATAGTGGAGAGGGGCGTATTGAATTCTTTCACTATTACTATTGAAATGTCTATAGCCCCCTTCAGTTTTGTTTGCGTTTGCCTCATGTACTTTGGGCTCCGTGATTGAGAGCATAAATGTTTATGATTGTTATTTCCTCTTGGTGAATTGTCCCTTTTATTAATATGTAGTGTCCTTCTTTGTCTGTTATGACATCTTTACTCATGCTGTCTTTGGTTACAGTTTGCATAGAACACCTTTTTCCCAATCTTTCACTTTCAGTCTATTTGTAAACTTGGGTCTTGTAAACAGCATTAAGGTTATATTTCTTAATCCATTCTGCCAATCTGTATCTTTTATGGTGAGTTTAGTCTGTAAATGTTCAAATTTATTACTGTAAAAGCAGTTCTTGAAGCTACCATCTTATCCTTTAGTTTTTATTTGTCAGCTCTAGCTATTCTTTTTCTTCTCTCTCTTTTAAGCCTCTAAATTACCGTTACTCATATTCTTCAATTTGGTGCTCTCCTCCTGAGTTCCCCTTCTGTCTTCTTTTTTCAGCTGACAGGACTCCCTTTAATAGTTCTTTCAGGTCAGATCTCTTATTCACTTTGTCTTTGAAGATTTAAAATCTCTTCCTCAGTTTTGAAGATTAATTTAGCTGGATAAAGGATTTTAGGCTGGAAGCCATTCTGTTTTAGTATCATACCACTGTTTTCTTGCTTCTTTGGTGCCTGTTGAGTAGTTTGAAATCAGTCTTATGTGTTTTCCCTTGTGTGTAGTAGATCGCTTTTCTCATCCTACTTTCTGGTCTTTCTGATCCTATTCAACATTTGACAGTTTAATTAACTATGTGTCTTGGACTAGGAGTCTTTGGATTTACTAATTTAGGATTCATTGGGCATTCTTTGCTTGCATATTTATGTCTTGTGTAAGGGTTGGGAGGTTTTCCTTGATTATATCTTCAACTAAATTTCTCAGTCCTTTAATCTTCTCTTCTCCTTCTAGAACACCAAAGATTTTTATATTTGTGTGCCTTTTATTGTCCATCATTTCCCTAGGACCCAGTTCCACTTTTTCCATCTTTCTTGTCATTGATTCCTTCCATCTTTCTTGCTATTAGTCCTTTTGGGCACTTTAGTTTTGTTGTTGTTTTCTAGATAATTTATCCTTCCTTAAATTTCTTCAAATATGCTGTCATTTGTCTCTAGTTCATTTCTAAGTTGGTCTACTTTATCTTTCATCTATGTGAGATCTTCTGTTTTTCTATTTAATCTACTGAATACTTTATGTTCTTCTAGTATCTTTCTTATATCTTTTTTTCTTTTATATCCTTGAGTAGTTCCATATTTTGTGTCCCCTCTGGTGTTCTGATTTGGTCGTTTGGCTCAGCCATTTCTGCCTGAATTTTCACGTTTTGCAATTTTTTTGTTGTGTTCAGGACATTTGGTTATCTTAATAAGGTTTTTTTGCATGCTGTTTTGCTTTACTCTTTGAAAGTTTGTATTTGCTTCGTTTTGCCTTAACTGTTCCACTTTGTGCTGGGGTTGTGACTATTTCCTTGCCAAATCAAGGCCTGGATCTCATATAGTGGGTACAATTCTACTTGAAGGTCTGTTGAAAGCACAGGTAGTTCAATGGTAGAATGCTCACCTAACATGCAGGAAGCCCTGGCTCAACTCTTGGCCCATGCATCCCTAACCCCCAAAAAGTAATAATAAAATAAAATATAAATTATAAAATAAAAAACACACCTCAATAATAGTATGCCCTGAAGTCAGAAGGAGACACCCCAAGATAGGTTAGGAATGAACTCAGACTGCTGCCACCAGAAGGGAGAGAAAATAAAAAAATGAAGTAAAAAATAAAACGTAATAAAAGACATAAATATACTAGAACTACATACTAATAAAAATGTAAAATAATAACAAAATATGGAATATATTTTTTTTAAAGAAGAAACCTAGACAGACAAGGAGTTTGCCAGACTGCACTTACTGCTTCTTCCCAGCCTGTGGCACTCCTTAGGCACCTCCTCCCTTCAGGCCTATCCCTTTCCTACTGCAGTGGCCATCCAGGAAGATGGCATGTGTGGCAGGTGGACTGCTATTGGCATGCGGGATGGGGATCCAATTGCAGTATCTGGCACCTACTGGAACCACCGTTCAATGCACCCAATAGGATGGCTAGTCACAGCACCCAGCTGGCTGACTGATCCAGGGCCCAGCAGTGGCTTTTTTGGTAGATGCCTAGGCACAACTCTGAGCTCCCCACAGGTGCCTCCTGCTATGGTGCCATGCTAGGAGTTTCCCCAATCAACAGTTGGCCCAGAGTCACAGTCAATTACTTGGCTCTGCACTTTCTCATGTGCCACCATCTGCCTGCTGTGGGAGTCATGGCCAGTCAGACCCACACTGCTTTCTCATCCTGATTTCCCTGCCTCTTTTTTCCCTATGAAATATTGAAGACCTTCTTCAATCTCTCATCACCTGGAACTGCAGACCTGATCATTTTTTCCCATATTCTGTGTCTTGTTCTGTGGAGCAGGGGTGAATTCAGCCTCCCTACTCCATCATTTTCCTGTAACTCTCTTATGGGTTTGTTTTGCTATAAGGCCATAAATTGCTGTTTGTAATGAAGCTTTTTTGCCACTTTCCCTGCCTCTTAAGAAAGAGATGTAATTGTAAGATAGGATAGGGTTATAGATGTGTCTTACTCATGGGCCAATGTTGTCCATTCCCTAGGTGGTGTTTTGGCCATGCAGTGTTGTGGTATAATATTGAGAGCACCACCATTTCTAAGGAAGAGAGAGAAGAAAAAATCAGATTTACATTCAGGTGCCTGGCATTCCAAGTTGCTGCCCTGCCATTCTGAGCGCTGATCCCTTGAACCTATTGGATCAGCCTTCCTATCCCTGGGCATCCCCTGGACCTGATACCATTCCAAAGATTCTCAGCCAACCTACTCATCTGCCTGGGTGTCCATGCTTCTAAATTACTGTTTTGATTCTTCCTTACAAGATCAGAAAGAATTGCTACAAAGAAAGAAATTGTAGAGGAGATTTTCTGGGTGTGCCCACAATTAAGCTAGAAAGAATATACTGCAAGGAAATTGGGCTCCTTTTAAAAATTTAACCTAATATGCTTTTAAAGCAATCAGAAGTGTTTAGGTATGGGCCTACTGTATGACAGGGCCAAGAGTGAGGCTCCCTCTGCCTTTATAGCACAGATCTTAGTAAGTGAAAGTGAGCACAAACTCAGCAGCCTATCTTCCTCAGCCAATGTTCTCTCCCTACACTGGGTGACATCTTTTAGAGAGCTAATAGCAGAACATGCTGAAATTCGAGTTATAGTAACAGAGAAAGACGTGGAAAGATCCAGAGAGAAGGATATTTGGAGCTCTCATTTACACTGCAAATTTCTTCTGGCTTTTAGGGGAAGACTGTCCTATTGGATAGCACCCAATTCCCATGAACACAAACCAGAGATGACTCCCTAGAATATTAACATCATGTTTGGTACAAGAACCCTCAGTCTAGAATCCCGTTTTACAAAAGATAGAATGTCTTAGAAATCCAGATATGAAAAGGAAATTTTCGTGGAGGCAGGGGAGAAAACCTCTGTGGAGGAGATGGAGAGAGGGACAGAATCAGTGAGAGGAACAGCTTGGGTGTTCAGAGGGGAGGAAAAGAGAATGGGCTTGGAGCACTGAGGTAGACAGAGGGAGATAGGGATTTGAAAAAAGCTCACCCTTCACTCCTGCCCAACACAAGGAGAAGCCCTCAGTCAGATTCCAAAAGGCTGTATCATTTACCACCTTGAGATCCTTGGATCTACATGGCATGGGAATGGCATTCCTGTCACCTCCAAGGAGGGAGTTGATGTCTTAGAGTGAAACAAGTTTATATCCTGTGGGAGCTGCATTTGAGCAGATTCCTAGATTCCTAGGGAAAGGAGATAATGAGACATGGGAGGGGATAGCAACGAGATATGGGAGGGGATAGCAACGAGAGAAATGAGAAGAAAAAGCAACAGCACTTGCCCAAGCCTCCCAATACTAGTCTAAACATTTGGAAAGAAGTGCCTACTGGCTGGTTTAGCCAAAATATGTTTCTGGATTTTGGCTTTCAAGTTCTTAGCCATGCCATGAGAAAAAATTCAAGGGCACAGAGTAATCAGGCAGGAAAGTTATTAGATAGACATGTGAGAGACATACAGGCACTCTTGCAAAGAAAGAGGTGAGGGGAGTAAGAGGCTTGTAATCCCATTTTGCATCCTTCAGTTAGTTATCATAACTCATTCCAGTGGCTTCAGCCACTAGTTATAAAGGGATGATTGTCAATGTCTCATTTCCATTCTAGTAACTATTTGAGCTTCTGAGTACATATATAAAATTCTGTTAGTTATTTTGATTTGATTTTATAAAAACTTTGAATTTTGTGTCCCCCAAACTGAGTCTGCTCTCTCCTATTTCTTCCTACCTCCAATACTGTTTGCCATATATTCTTTGCCAGTTATTCCAGTAGCCGTTGTTCTACTCCATCATTTTCTAATATAAGATCTCCTCTTTCACATAGAGCAGATTATGAACATATAAATTCACTGAAGCAATGAATAAACTGGCATTTAGAAAAAGTATTCTCATATAGCTTATTCGTTCTTTGAGTATAAAGTAAAAATAGATACATATTAGGCACTTATTATGTAGCTTTTATAGCACTGACCCACTGAATGCTTTCAGAAAATGTCACCCTTAAAGATATCACTCTTAATTTGATTGGGAACATACGTTACAGGCAACAATAACATTTAAGGATGTGGCCCTTGAATTTGCTGAGGAGGAACAATTGAACCCTGCTTAGAGGAATTTGTACAAGGATGTGATTGGAGAACTATAACAACGTATTAACAGTGGGTAAAGATAATCTCTGAAAACCAAATTCTGCATTTCTGAAATGTGAGAAGCTTTGAAATGCCAATAGCAAATGCAGTTTTGAGAGATTAAAAGATTATTTGCTTTGTTCATATATGATGGCATATACTTCCACCATTGTTGTACTTTGCAGAACACATGATTGTGCATGCCCCACGTCAAACCTGCCTGTTTCATCAGAAGACCTATAATTCCCCTTACTCAAACTAAATTCTAGGATGGTTCTTTTTCCCTCTCATTAATACACAAATCACATTTTTTTCTGATTAAAAGGCTAACAATTCATCAATCCAGATGTCATTTTCAAGTTATAACAGTCATGTTTTGTTAAATGAGAAAGATTAAGGTGGAAAGGAGCAGGGATAGAAGTCAAGATGGTGGCTTAGTGAGGTATGGGATTTAGTTTGTCCTCCAGAGCAGCTAGTAAATAGCCAAGAACAGTACAGAATAACTGCTGGGGCCATGTCAGTAATCACACACACAGTGTACACCATTCTGGACAAGCTGGACCAGTGGCGAGCCCAACCAGAACTGTGAATTACCCAAGCCACAGGGCCAGCAACCCTCCTGCACAGGATGCATCCCAGGAGGATAGGAAAGAGACCTCATAACCAGCCTCCAATTATGGAAGTAATTAACAAATTCTGACTACTAAAAATAGGCTCCCAGCTCAGCTGAACCTCAAGTAAAACCTGAGGTTGCTGATTTTTGCCTCAGTGCAGAGGGGGCAGAGCTGATGGAAAAAGATAAAAAAAAACAGGTTTATTGGATTGGACATCACAAAATACTTGAAAGGATCTAGGCTCTGAAGGAAAGGAGGGGGCACATAGGACCTGGAAATACACAGAGCAACATACCAACTTAAGCTCTTGATTGGCAAACCCGAGGAATGGGGGTCCTGCTCTGAAAAGTATTTTTTTTCTTTTCTTCTTTGTGACTGTGTTTCGATGGCTTGACTTGCTTTTTGGATACAGCTACAAGACCTCTCATGTTCCAACTGCCCCAAGCATGGGCAGAATTAAGCTTGTTTGAGAGTTTGTCTGGAGGCTGTACCTTCCCCAGGAGGGGGTGTGGCTCACCTCAGGTGGAATAACTCCCTTGAGGAATTCAGACCCTAGGGTTTGGAAAACAGAAGCAATTAAAGCCAGCCTACAACCTCTCCTCTGTATCAACCACACCACCAGCAGGGAGAGTCTGTTGAAGTTAAAGGTACCACATCACCATATGCTGGTGGGACCCGCAGGCAGACAAGCACCACATACCGGGCAGGATAGAAAAAACACAACCTCTAGAGACTTCATAGGAAAGTCTTTTAACCTGCTGGGTCTAACCCCCAGGAAAACTGATGCAGGAGACTCTTAACTCCTGAGAGGAGGCCAGATTCACATGGGAAAATATTACTGGGTCTAAAATTCCTAAGTAGACCCTTAAGGGGGAAAAAGGCACCATAGAGGCAGGACAAGAAAAAACAAAAGAAGAACTGAAAAATTCTGACCTATTAAACAAAACCTAAGCTAGAGGGCTAGAATCAGCTGAACTGAATGTCAAAGAACAGATAGACAACAAAGTCATCCAGCAAGAAAATCCTAGGTAAAAAAATGAAAACAATCTCCAGAATAAACTAATTAAGGAAATTAAATGCCTAGATGCCAGCAAAAAAATAATGAATCATACTAGGAAAATTGGAGATATGGCCCAGTCAAAGGAACAAACAATTCAAATGAGATACAGGGCAGGTCAAGATGGCGGCTTAACAACGTGAGCATTTTAGTTTGTCTTCCAGAACAACTACTAAATAACCAGAAACAGTACAGAACAGCTCTTGGGGCCACATCAGTGACCAGACACACAGCATACACCAGTCTGGACCAGCTGGACCGGCTGCGAGCACCCCCCAAAACCGTGAGTTCCCAAAGCTGTGGTGCCCAGCGCCCATCCCCCACAGGTCGCTTCCCAGAAGGGAAAGGAAAGGACTTTACCAACAGCAGGGACTGGGCACAATTAAATGCCAATTGTGGAACTAATTAACAAATTCTGACTACTAAAAATAGGCCCCCAGCTAGGTGAACCTGATCAAAGCAGAGGTTGCTCATTTTTGCCCTGGTGCCAAGGGGGCAGGACTGACAGAATAAGGGGGAAAAGAAAAAGAAGGAAACAGAGGTTTTTGTGGCTGTGTATCTACAAAGGCTTGATGGCCTCTGGATACAGTGGCAGGACTTTTCAGGCTGCAACTGCCCCAGGCATAGGCAGAAGTGAGCTCTTTTGGGGGCTTGTCTGGAGCCTGTGCCTTCCCCAGGGGAGGGGTGAAGCCCAAGTCAGGTGGAATCCCTCCCTCAAGGAATTCAGACACCAGGGCTTGGTAATTTGAAGCCATTAAAACCAGCCTACAACCTCTCCTCTGTCTCCACAATGCCCACAGCAGGGAGAGTCTGCCAAAGTTAAAGGTACCACATCAACTTATGCTGGTGGGACCTGCAGTCAGACAAGCGCCACATACTGAGCAGGATAAGAAAAACAGATTCCAGAGACTTCACAGGAAAGTCTTTCAACCTGCTGGGTCTCACCCTCAGGGAAAACCGACACAGGTGACTCTTTCCTCCTCATAGGAGGCCAGTTTGGTCTGGGAAAATCTGGCTGGGGTCTATAATATCTAAACAGACCCTCCGAAGTGTAGGGTGGTGGAAAGGCACCACACAAGCAGGGCAAGAAACAAGAAAACAAGAACTGAAAAATTCTCCTCTGTTAAACAAAACTTAAGCTAAAGGTCCAGATAAAGCTGAACGGCATATCAAAGAACAGATAAACAACAAATTCATCCAGCAAGAAAACCCTAGATAAAAGAAATGAAAGCAATCTCCAGAATAAACTAATTAAGGTAATTAAATGCCTAAACGCCAGCAAAAAATAACAAATCACACTAGGAAAATTGAAGATATGGCCCAGTCAAAGGAACAAACAAACAATTCAAATGACATACAGGAGCTGAAACAATTAATTCAGAATGTACGAACAGACATAGAAAACCGCATCAAAAACCAAATCAATGAATTGAGGGAGGATATACAGAACACAAGGAAAGAACAAAAAGAAGAAACTGAAAGTCTAAAAAAACAAATCACAGAACTTATGGGACTGAAAGACACAGCAGAAGAAATAAAAAAAACAATGGAAACCTACAATGGTAGATTTCGAGATACAGAACATAGGATTTCTAAACTGGAGGACGGAACATCTGAAATCCAACAAGAAACAGAAACTATAGGGAAAAAAATGGAAAAAATATGAGCAGAGACTCAGGGAATTGAAAGACAATATGAGGCACACAAATATACGTATTGTGGGTGTCCCAGAAAGAGAAGAGCAGGGAAAAGGAGGAGAAAAACTAATGGAGGAAATTATCACTGAAAAATTCCCAACTCTTATGAAAGACTTAGAATTACAGATCCAAGAAGTGCAGTGTACCCCAAAGAGAATAGATCCAAATAGACATACTCCAAGACATTTAATAATCAGAATGTCAGAGGTCAAAGAGAAAGAGAGGATCTTGAAAGCAGCAAGAGAAAAGCAATCCATCACATACAAGGGAAACCGAATAAGTCTATGCACAGATCTCTCACCAGAAACCATGAAGGCGAGAAGACAGTGGGATAATATATTTAAATTATTAAAAAGAGAAAAACTGTCGACCAAGAATTCTATATCCAGCAAAATTGTCCTTCAAAAATGAGGGAGAAATTAAAACATTTTCAGACAAAAAATCACTGAGAGAATTTGTGACCAAGAGACCAGCTCTGCAAGAAATACTAAAGGGAACACTAGAGACAGATACAAAGACAGAAAAGAGAGGTGTGGAGAAGAGTGTAGAAAGGAAGATTATGAGTAAAGGTAAAAAAAAAAAATTAGATATGACATATAAAATCAGAAGGCAAAATAGTAGAAGAAAGTACTACCCATGTAGTAATAACACTGAATGTTAATGGATTAAACTCTCCAATCAAAAGACATAGTCTGGAAGAATGGATTAAAAAACAGGACCCATCTATATGCTGTCTCTACTCAAAGGACACGAGGCCAAGGACACAAATGGACATTTACACACCAATGTTTATAGCAGCATTATTAACAATTACCAAGAGATAGAAATAGCCAAAATGTCCATCAACAGAGAGTTGACTAAACAAACTGTGACATTTACATAAGATTGAATATTATGCAGCTGTAAGACAGAATAAAGTTATGAAATATGTAACAACATGAATGGACCTTAAAGACATTATGCTGAGTGTGATTAGCCAGAAACAAAAGGACAAATACTGTATGGTCTCACTGATATGAACTGACATTAGTGAATAAACTTGGAACATTTCCTTGGTAACAGAGACCATCAGGAGATAGAAATAGGGTAACATATTGGGTAACTGGAGCTGAAGGGATACAGGTTGTGCAACAGGACTGAATATAAAAACTCAGAAATGGACAGCACAATATTACCTAACTGTAATACAATTATGTTAAAACACTGAATGAAACTGCATATGAGAATGATAGAGGGAGGAGGGCTGGGGCATAAATGAAATCACAAAGAAAGATGATAAAGATTGAGCAGGTGTAATCTAGGAATGCCTAGAGTGTATAATGATAGTGACTAAATGTACAAATTTAAAAATGTTTTTGCATGAGGAAGAACAAAAGAATGTCATTACAGCAGTGTGCTGAAAATAGATGGTACTTAATATTTTAAAATTTCAACTAATGTGTGAGACTAAAGCAAAAAATGTTTATTTGGTAAAAATCTATACTTTGACTACTGCATCTCCTAATATAACTTATGTAGGTAGTTGGTTGAACACATTAAGTATGTGGAACTTTGTATAGGATATGAGATTTTGTTGGTTTGTCCAGGTGATGCCCTGATGAATCCCAGAGTGGTTTGATCAGTGAGTGGAAAAGTATTTACAAAGTCCCCTTCAGGGAATGATGAGAATGGGGGAAAACTCAACTTCCCCAAGTTGAATTCTTGATATTCTCACAAGCAGTGTGGACAACCAAGCTATAGGCTGAGCTCCCAGTCTTGGGGTTTGTTCATATGAAACTTAGCCCCACAGGGGATAGGTCAAGCCTACTTAAAATTAAGCCTAAGAGTCACCCCAAGAGAACCTCTTTTGTTGCTCAGATGTGACCTCTCTCTCTCCAGCCAACACAACAAGCAGACTCACCACCCTCCCCGTCTATGTTGGACATGACTACCAGGGGTGTGGATCTTCCTGGCAGCGTGGGACAGAAATCCCAGAATGAGCTGAGGTTCAGCATCAAGGGATTGAGAAAAACTCTAGAATGAGCTGAGACCCAGCATCAAGGGATTGAGAAAACCTTCTCGACCAAAAGGGGGAAGAATGAAATGAGACAAAGTGTCAATGGCTGAAAGATTCCATACAGAGTTGAGAGGTAATCCTGGAGGTTATTCTTATGCATTAAGTAGATATCACCTTGTTATCCAAGATGTAATGGAGAGGCTGGAGGGAACTGCCTGAAAATGTGAGCTGTGTTCCAGTAGCCATGTTTCTTGATGATGATTATATAATGATATAGCTTTCACAATGTGACTGTGTGATTGTGAAAACCTTGTGTCTGATGCTCCTTTAATCTACCTTGTCAACAGATGAGAGGAACATATGGAATAAAAATAAATAATAGGGGGAACAAATGTTAAAATAGATTTAGTTTGAAATGCTAGTGATCAATGAAAGGGATCAGTAAGGAGTATGGCCTGTAAAAATTTTTATTTGTCTGTTTATTATATTTTTCTGTTGTCTCTTTATTTCTTTTTCTGAATTGATGCTAATGTTCTGGGAAATGATCATGATGATGAATATGCAACTATGTGATGACATTGTGACTTGCTGAGTGTATGTGTTGGGAGTATTTGTGTTTCTTGTAATTTTTTTTAATTAATAAAAAATTATAAAATTAAAAATTAACCAAAAAATGAGATACAGGAGTTGAAACAATTAATTCAGAATGTTCGAACAAACATGGAAAACCTCATCAAAAATGAAATCAATGAATTGAAGGAGGATATAAAGAAGGCAAAGAATGAACAAAAAGAAGAAATCAAAAGATGGGAAAACAAATCACAGAACTTATGGGAATGAAAGGTGCAGTAGAAGGAATGAAGGAATGAATAAAATGGAAACTTACAATGTTAGCTATCAAGAGGCAGCAGATAGTATTAGGGAACTGGAGGATGGGGTATCTGAAATATGACAAGCAAAAGAAAATATAGGGAAAAAATGGAAAAAATATGAGTAGGGACTCGGGAAAATGAATGACAGCATGAAGCAACCTCTTGGAGGTTGCAGGTCTCCAAGAAGGAGAAGAGAAGGGAAAAAGAGGAGAAAAACTAATGGAGGAAATTATCATTGAAAATTTCCCAACTCTTACGAAAGACTTAAAATTACTGATCCTAGGACTGCAACATACCCCAAACAGAGTAGATCCAAATACAGGTATTCCAAGATGCTTACTAATCAGAATGTCAGATATCAAAGAGAAAGAGGGAATCTTGAAAGCAACGAGAGGAAAACAATGCATCAAATACAAAGGAAGCCAAATAAGACTATGAATAGATTTCTCAGTAGGTACCATGGAGGCAAGATAGAGGTATGATATATTTAAGATTCAAAAAGAGAAAAACTGCCAACCAAGAATTCTATATCCAGCAAAACTGTCCTTCAAAAATGAGGAAGAAATTAAAACACTTTCAGATTAAAAAAAAAAATCACTAAGAGAATTTGTGACCAAAAGACCGGCTCTGCAAGGAACACTAAAGGGACAAATAGAGACAGATAGGAAAAGACAGGAGAGAGAGGTGTGGAGAAGAGTGTAGAAATGGAGACTGTCAACAAACGTAAAAAGAAGAAAAATTAGATATGACATGTAAAATCCAAGAGACAAAATGGTAGAAGAAAGTACTGCCCTTACAGTAGTAACACTAAATGCTAATGGATTAAAATCCCCAATCAAAAGACATAGACTGGCAGAATGGATTAAAAAACAGGACCCATCCATATGCTGTCTACAGGAAATGCATCTTAGACCCAAGGATAAACATGGGTTGAAACTGAAAGGTTGGGAAAAGATATTTCGTGCAAACAACAACCAGAAAAGAGCAGGAGTAGCTATACTAATATCCAACAAATTAGACTTCAAATGTAAAGCAGTTAAAAGAAACAAATAAGGACACTATGTATTACTAAAAGGAACAATTCAAGAAGAAGAGAAAACAATCATAAATATTTATGCACTGAGCCAGAGTGCTCCAAAATACATGAGGCAAACACTGAAATGACAAATAAACACACTTACCATAATAGTTGAAGACTTCAATTTCCCACTCTCATCAATGGACAACACATCTAGACAGAGAATCAATAAAGAAATAGAGAATTTGAATAATACAAAAAATGAGTTAGACTCAACAGATTTTATAGAACATTACACCCCACAACAGCAGGTTAAACCTTTTTTCTCAAGTGCTCATGGATCATTCTCAAGGATAGACCATATGCTCAGTAAGACTGCAAGTCTCAATGAATTTAAAAAGATTGAAATCATACAAAACACTTTCTCAGCTTATAAAGGAATGAAGTTGGAAATCAATAACAGGCAGAGTGACAGAAAATTCAAAATATATGGAAGCTCGGCACCACACTTTAAAACAACCAGTGGGTCAAGGAAGAAATTACAAGAGAAATCAGTAAATATCTTGAGGCAAATGAAAATGAAAACAGAACATATCAAAATTTATGGAAAGCAATAAAAGGAGTGCTAAGAGGGAGATTTATTGCCCTAAATGCCTATATAAAAATGAAAAAAGAGAAAAAAGGAAGAATTAACTGTCCACTTGGAAGAACTAGAGAAAGAACAGCAGGCTAACCCCAAAGCAAGCAAAATGAAAGAAATAATGGAAACTTGAGAAGAAAGAAATGAAACTGAGAAACTGAAAAAAAACAAGAAAATCAACAAAACCAGAATTTGGTTCTATGAGAAAATCCATAAGGTTGATGGACACTTAGTGAAGTTGACTAAAGGAAGAAGAGAGAAGATGCAAATAAATAAAATCAGAAATGGAAGAGGGCACGTAACTGGTGACTCTGCAGAAGTAAAGGAGATAATGAGAGGATACTATGAACAATTTGTGCTAATAAGCTTGACAATGTAGATGAAATGGACAACTTCCTAGAAAAGCATGAACAACCAGCATTGAAGAAATAGAAGACCTCAACAAACCAATCACAAATGAAAAAATTGAATCAGTCATTAAGAAGCTCCCCAAAATAAAAGTCCAGGACCAGATGGCTTCACATGTGAATTCTACCAAACATACAACAAAGAATTAGCACCAATCCTGCTCAAACTCCAAAAAAATTGAAGAGGAAGGACGGCTACCTAACTCATCCTATGAAGCCAACATCACCCTCATACCAAAGCCAGAGAAAGATGTCACAAGTAAAGAAAACTACATACTAGTCCCTCTAATGAATATAGATGCAAAAATCCTCAAAATTTTTGCAAAATTCTTCCAAAAAATCTGTATTGTTTCTATACACTAGTAATGAATAATCTGAGGGGTAAATTAAGAAAAAGATCCATTTACAATTGAAACCAAACGAATAAAATATTTAGAAATAAATTTAAGTAAAGTGACAAAAGACCTATTAAAAGAAAACTACAAAAAAATGCTAAAAGAAATCACAGAAGACCTAAATGAATGGAAGGGCATACCGTGTTCATGGATAGGAAGACTAAATATAGTTGAGATATCAGTTCTACCTATACTGATTCCCAAATTCAATGCAATAACAATTAAAATCCCAAAAACTTACTTTTCAGAAATAGAAAAACCAATAACAAAATTTATCTGGAAGGGCAGGGTTTCCCAAATAGCTCAGAATACCCTGAGAAGTAAAAATGAATTCGGAGATCTCATGCTACCAGACTTCAAGGCATATTATGAAGCTACAGTGGTCAAAACAGCATGGTACTGGTATAAAGATAGATATACTGACCAATGAAATCAAGTAGAGTGTTCAGACATAGACCATCTCATCCATGGACAATTGATCTTTCATAAGACAGTCAAGACAGTTCACCTGGGACAAAATCTATCTTCAATAAATAATGCCTAGAGAACTGGATATCCGCATGCAAAAGAATGAAAGAGGGTTCATATCTCACAGCCTATACAAAAATTAACTCAAAATGGATCAAAGACCTAAACATTAGATCTAAGACCATAAAACTGTTAGATGAAAATGTAAGGATATAGCTTATAAATCTTATAATAAGATAGAGTTTGCTAAATCTTACTCCCAAAGCATGAACAGTGAAGAAAGAAATAGATAAACTCCTCAAAATAAAACACTTTTGTGCATCAGTGATCTTTGTCAAGAAATAAAAAGATAGCCAACACAATATGAGACAATATCTGGAAATGATATCTCAGATAAAGATCTATTATACAGAATATATAAAGATATATATTCTTTACATATCTCTATATATCAGAATATAAAATGTATAGAGCTGTTTCAACTCAACAACAAAAAGACAAGCAACCCAATTACAAAATGGAGAAAGACATGAACAGACACTTCTCAGAAGAGGAAATACAAATGGCCAAAAAGTACATGAAAAGATGCTCAACTTCCTTGGCTATTAGGGAAATGCAAATCAAAACCAGAATGCGATATCATCCCACACCTACCAGAATGGCCATTACCAATAAAACAGAAAACCACAAGTGGTGGAGAGGATGTGGAGAAAGAGGCACACTTATCCACTGTTGGAGGGAATGTCAAATGGTACAACCGCTGTAGTTTGGCGGTTCCTCAGGGAACTAAGTATAGAATTGCCATAAGATCTGGCAATATCATTGCTAGGTATGTACTCAGAAGACATGAGAGCAAGGACACAAATGGAAATTTGCACACAAATGTTGATAGCAGTATTATTTGCAATTGCCAAAAGATGGAAACAGCCCAAATATACATCAAGAGATAAGTGTCTAAACAAGCTGTGGTATATACATATGATGGAATATTATGCAGCTGTAAAACAGAATAAAGTTATGAAGTATGTAACAACATGGATGGACGTTGAGGACAATATGCTGATTGAGATTACCCAGAAACAAAAGGACAAATATTGTATGGTCTCACTGATATGAACAGTAGTGAATGAACTAGGGGAATTTCAGCTAAGAATAGAGCATCAGTAGGTAGAAATAAGGTAGATATTGGGTAATTGGAGCTGAAGAGATACAGATTGTGCAACAGGACTGATTGTAAAAATTCAGAAATGGATAGCAGAATATTACCTAAGTTTAATTCAATAATGTTAGTACACTGAATGAACCTGAATGTGAGAATGATAGATGGAGGAAGGCTGGGGAAACAAATGAAATCAGAAGGAAAGATAAATAATAAAGACAGATAGTATGATCTCGGAATGCCTAGAGTATACAATGGTAGGGATTAAATGTACAAATTTTAAAATGTTTTTGCATGAGGAAGAACAAAGGAATGTCTATATTGCAGGGTGTTGAAAATAGACGGTAATCAATATTTTAAAACTTCAATTTATATGTAAGACTAAAGCAAAAAACAGTTATTTGGTACAAAATCTATATTTTGACTAGTGCATTTCCTAATATAACTTATGTGGACAATTTAAGTGAACACCATAAATACATGGAAACTTGAGTAGGGCATGAGATGTTATAGGTTTGTCCAGAGTAATACCCTGCTAAGTCCCAGAGTGATTTGCATAGTGCATAAAAAATTGTTTGCAAAATCCCCTTAGGGGAATGGCAAGAAATGGAGAAAATTCAGATTACCCATGTGCAGAATTCCTGATATTCTCACAAGCAGTGGCGACAACCAAAGTAATATGCTGAGCCCTCAGTCTTGGGGGTTGTTCATATGAGGCTTATCCCTGCAAAGGATAGGCTAAGCCTACTTAAAATTAGGCCTAAGAGTCACCTCCAGAAAACCTGTTATTGTTCAGATGTGGCCTCTCTCTTAACCAACATGACAAGCAAACTCATTGCCCTGCTGTACTCTACATGGGACATGACTCCCAGGAGTGTAAACCTTCCTGGCAACATGGAAAAGAAATCCTAAAATGAGCTGGGACTCAGCATCAAGGGATTGAGAAAACCTTCTAAACCAAAAGGGGAAATAGAGAAATGAAACAAAATAAAGTGTCAATGGGTGAGAGATTTCAAATAGAGTTGAGAGGTTTTGCTGGAGGTTATTGTTACACATGATATAGATATCACCTGTTTAGTTAAGATATATTGGAGAGGCTGGGGGGAAGTGCCTGAAAATGTAGAGCTGTGTTCCAGTAGTCATATTTCTTTAAGATGATTGTATAATGGCATAGCTTTCACAATGTGACTGTGTGATTGTGAAAACCTTGTGTCTGATACTACTTTTATCTATGGTTTGGACAGAGGAATAAAACATATGGATTAAAAATAAATAATAGGGTGAACAAATGTTAAAATAAATTTAGTATGTTGAAATGCTCATGATCAATTAAAGGGAGTGCCAAGGGGTATAGGAAAAAATAGGGGAAACAAAAGCTAAAATATATTGGCTAGATGGAAATACTAGCAGCCAATGAGAGTGAAGGATAAGGGGTATGGTAGTATGAGTTCTTTTTTTTTCTTTTTATTTCTTTTTCTGAAATGATGCAAATGTTCTAAGAAATGATCGTGGTGATGAATATACAGCTATGTGATGATATTGTGAGTTATTGATTATATACAATGAATGGAGTGAGCATGTGATAAGAATGTTTGTGTTTGTATGTTGTATTTTTAAAAAAATAAATCATTAATTAATTAAAAAAAGAAGAAAATGAGCATATTTCACCAGCCAGGTGTACTTCTTTCCCTGTTATAAAACAACTTTTATTTGAAGAACCATGTCTAGCTATCAACCAACACTCAAAAAAAAAAAGAAAGCAGAAAGATCAAGGTGACTTTCAGGTGAGTAAGCAAGGTATGTGTAAATGGCACAAACTCACCTGACAGTTTCTGAAAGAATGGCATCTGTTTTAAGTTCCTTGTTGCTAAAATATATCATGCAGTCAGGTGGCTTAAGCAATGGGAATTTACTGCCTCATGGTTTTGAACTTATGAGAGTTTCTCCTTATAACAGTCTCCAGTAATAGGGTTAAGACCCATCCTAATTTTGTTAGGCCACAGCTTAAGTGAAATAACCTCATCAAAAGTGTTAGTAACAATAGTTACACACCCCTTGGAATGGATAAAGTTCAAGAACATATTTTCCTGGAGTACATACCTCCAGACCACAACAGCATCTCTGAAATGTTTTTCAAGTGATATTCTTAAAGGTCATATTATTTTGAAAGACAATATCACTTTCCAAGATATATAGATGAAACTTACAGATATTTATTATACATCAGGTCTCTCTTTTTATGCAAATTTAGAGAATTATCTATTACTATTAATTATTCTGTATGCCACATCTCGGTTGCATTGCAATTTTTTTCATGGTTATTTTCCCTTTTACTTGCACTCTCAATTTTCACTTCCACATGTTTTCATATCATTTGCTTACGTATTCAGAGATATGTAGACTTTCAAAATCTCCTTTTTGACTTTTAGGTTATCTGTAAATTTCAAAACCTTTAATTACTTCTCACACATTAGTAAATACTCAAGTAACTCAATTCAATTTTGTTCTGACTTTTACCTACCTGGACATACAACAGACCACAAATTAAGGGCAGACCTCTACAAAATTACCTTTTATGCACCACTTGCATGTTAGGGACCAGGCTGCTGGTAGTTCTGATCCCCTGGCCTCAATTTTCAGTGCCTTACATTTTCCTTGGGTTCACTTCACTAGAATGAGTCTGTATTAGTTAGGGTTCTCAAGAGAAACAAAATCAATAGGGAACACTTGCAAATATAAAATGTATAAAAGTTTCTCACATGACCACGGGGATACAGAGACCAAAATCTGCAGGGCAGGCTGTGCAGCCAATGATTCTGATGGGGGGGGGGGTCTGGACAAACTCCACAGGAGAGTCTCACCAGCCGAAGCAGGAAGAGAGCCTCTCTCTTTTGAATCCTCCTTAAAAGGCTTCCAGTGATTAGATTATGCATCACTCAGTGCAGAAGACACTCCCTTAGGCTGATTACAAATGGAATCAGTTATAGATGCATCTGACATGATCATGATTTAATTCTATGAAATGTCCTCATCATAACAGACAGGCCAGCACTTGCCCAACTAGACAAACAGGTACCACCATTTGACCAAGTTGACACATGAACTTGACCATGATAGTCCACCCCTTGTCAGCTTGGCAGGTATATATATCACCTTAAACCATGCCTAATTTCTAAATAAAAAACAATAAAACAAACATTATATTTATTCACCTAACAATACTTAACTGTCCTGCATATAACTGGAAGCACATTAACTCTCTCCCAAATAAGGTGCAAGTCTTTGGGTAATACTCATTCTTGAACTTGATATCTTACAACTTAAATAGTATAAGGGGGACAAAACAGCATTAAAGTCCTCATTTCTGTAACTGATCACGAGGTCATAGTTCATATTTATCACTATCTTCTTCCACTACCCATTCCATGTACCTTTTACCCTCAGCAAGCACTCAGCTTGCCGTGGTTCTTTGCCTCATGGGGTGACCCAAACCTCCATTCCTGAAGTTTCAGAGCCACTCGTAGTCCTGCCTGGATTGGGATGTTGCAGTTTTCAATTGATTTTAATCACAGGGCATGGTAGTACTAAAAGACGCCCTCGGGGCATCTCCTAAATTCCAAGAAAACTCTTCTTTACCTCAAGTATGTAGCTGAAGTCCTACTTCTCCCTGATAGTCAGGGTCAATCACCCCACACAATAATGCAATTCCCTTCTTGGCTTTTTGATCTAGTGGCATAAGTAGCCCAAAGTGACCAGGTTGCAGCCTTAGATTCCAGTTCAATGTAATCATTGTTGTTTCTCCTGGTGGAAGCACTCCCCATTTTGGAGCTAAAGTCTGTAGACTAGCAGAACTCAAGCTCACAGGGACAGAAGTAAAAAATTTCCTTGTGGATCTCTAGGGGTAATAGTGAGTGGTACCACTCCTATTTCCACCCCATGGTTCCTGGACCCATGGATCCTGGCTATGGGAGAAACAGCACCATACAACGAACACTAATTAAGAGCATATACAGCTTCCTGAAAACATTACCCCAGCCTTTCAAAGTGTTGCTACCTAGTTGGTACAGTAAATGAGTTTTCAAAAGGCCATTTGACCATTCTATCAATTCAGCTGCCTCAGGATGATTGGGAACATGGTAAGAACAGAGGATTCCATGAGCATCTGCCCATTCCTGCACTTCATTTTCTGTGAAGTGTGTTCCTTGATCAGAAGCAAGGCTATGTGGAATATCTTGATGATGGATAAGGCATTCTGTAAACCCACAGATGGTAGTTTTGGCAGAAGCATTGCATGCAGGGGAAAAAAACACATATCCTGAGTATGTGTCTATTCCAGTTAGAACAAATCACTGCCCCTTCCATGAAGGGAGTCATTCAGTGTAATCAAATGGCCACCATGTAGCTGGCTGGTCACCTTGGAGAATGGTGCCATAACAGGGGCTGAGTGTAGATGTTTTCTGCTAGCAGATTGGGCACTCAGCAGTAGCTGTAACCAAGCCAGCCTTGGTGAGTGGAAACCTATGTTGCTGAGCCCATGCATAACTTCCAACGGTACCACCATGACCACTTTGTTCATGATCCCATTGGGCAATGACAGGACTTGCTGGGGAAAGATGCTGACTGGTATCCAAAGGATGGGCCATCTTATCCACTTGATTATTAAAACCTTCCTCTGCTGAAGTCACCCTCTGGTGTGCTTTCACATGGGACACAAATATATTCATGTTTTAACCCACTCAGAAATTTCTATCCACATATTTCTTCCCCAGACCTCTTTGTCACCAATTTTACAATTATGGTCTTTCCAAGTCCCTGATCATCCAGACAAACCCTTGGCAACAGCCCATGAGCCAGTATACAAATGCACCTTTGGCCAGTTCTCCTTCCCAGCAAAATGAACAACCTGGCGCACTGCTTGAAGTTCTGCCCACTGGGAGGATTTCCCTTCACCACTGTTCTTCAAGTATACCGCAGAAAGGGGTTGTAGTGCTGCAGCTGTCCACTTTTGGGTGGTACCTGCATACCGTGCTGAACCATCTGTAAACCAGGTACTAAATATTTCTTCCTCAATTCACTGTAAGGAACTCCCCAAGAGGCCATAGCTCTGGCCTGGGAAAGAGAAGGTAATGTGGCAGGACTGAGGACCATGAACATTTGGGCCACTTCTTCATGTAACTTACTTGTACCTTCAGGATTTGCACTTGCCCTATCTTGTATATACAATTTCCATGTTACTATAGAGTGCTGCTGCACATGCCCAACTTTATAGCTTGGTCAGTCAGACAACACCCAGCTCATGATAGGCAACCCAGATCTCATGGTAACTTCATGGCCCATGGTTAGGTTTTCAGTCTCTACAAAGGCCCAGTAGCAGGCCAAAAGCTGTTTCTCAAAAGGAGAGTAGTTATCTGCAGCAGACGGTAAGACTTTACTCCAAAATCCTAAGGATCTTCATTGTGATTCTCCTATAGGGGCCTGTCAAAGGCTCCACACAGCATCTCTATTTGCCACTGACACTTCCAGCACCATTGGATCAGCTGCATCATAAGGCCCAAGTGGCAGAGAAGCTTGTTCAGCAGCCTGGACCTGTTACAGAGCTTCTTTTTCAGGTCCCCACTCAAAATTAGCAGCTTTTCTTGTCACTCAATAAATAGGCCAGAGTAGCACACCCAAATGAGGAATATGTGTCACCAAAATTCAAAGAGACCAATTAGGCATTGTACCCCTTTTTTTGTCATAGGAGGGGGCCAGATGTAGCAACTTATCCTTCACCTCAGAAGGCATATCTTGACATGCCCCACACCACCGGACACCTAGAAATTCCACTGAGGTGGAAGACCCCTGTATTTTTGTTGGATTTTTCTCCCATCTTCTGACTTGCAAATGCCTTCCCAGCAAGTCTAGATCAGTTGTTACTTCTTGCTCACGAGGTCCAATCAACATGATATCATGAATATAATGGACCAGTGTGATGTCTTGTGGGAGGGAGAAAGGATCAAGGTCCCTGTGAAAAAGATTATGACATGGGGTTGGACAGTTGACATACCCTGAGGTAGGACAGTGAAAGTATATTGCTGACCTTGCCAGCTGAAAGCAAACTCTTTCTGGTAGTCCTTACTAATAGCTATTGAGAAAAAAGGATTTGCCAGATCAATAGCTGCATACCAGGTACCAGAGAATGTATTGATTTACTCAAGCAATGATACCACATCTGGAACAGCAGTTGCAACTGGAGTTACCACCTGGATGAGCTTACAATAATCCACTGTCATCCTTCAAAACCCATCTGTTTTATGCACAGGCCAAATAGGAGAGTTGAACAGGCATGTGTTGGAAATTCACCCTTAAAGCCTTCAAATCCTTCAGAGTGGCAAAAATGTCTGCAATCCATCCAGGAATCCAGCATTGCTTCTGATTTACTATTCTGCTAGGAAGGGGCAATTCTAGTGGCTTCCACTTGGCCTTTCCCACTGTAATAGCCCTCGCTGCACAAGTTAGAGAGCCAATGTGGGGATTCTGCCAGTTGCTCAGTATGTCTATACCAATAATACATTCTGGAACTGGGGAAATAACTAAAGTATTGTTAGTTATTTTGACCTACTGTGTGATGGACCTGAGCTAACTCCATTGATCACCTGACCTCCATAAGTCCCCACTCTGACTGGTGGACCAGAATGACATTTTGAGTCCCCTGGAATTAATGTCTTTTTTGAAAACCAGTGTCTAACAATCTCCAAAATATCTGAGCATTTCCTTTACCCCAAAGCACAGTTACCCTGTTAAAAAGGTATTGCTCTCCTTGGGGAAGGTTTGGAGGAAGAACAGCAGTGTAAATTTGTGATAGAGTAACAGGGTTCTCCTCCAAAGGGACATGGCCTTCCCTTCATTCCAGGGGCTCCGAGTCTATAAACTGCCTCATGTCTGGAAATTGATTAAGAGGCCATGACTCTGTGTTTTGTAATTCAGGTTAGACTTCTGTTCACTTGACTTAGAACCCTTTTGTTTATATAACTTGAACAGGAATTTAGTAGATTGCCTTTCTATTTTATTCCCAGGTACCCCATGATTTACTAGCCAATTCCACAAAATTATGCTGGCCATATAATTTTGATGCCTGCTTTGAATTTTCTGTCTATTATAGTAGCCACATCTACCCTGTCTTTTGCGATTAAGTGCTACCACCTGGCTTCTGTCAACCTGGGATCCCATCATCCCCATTCTCTTTAAGGATTCTAGCTCAGTGACAGAGTTCCTGTGATAATAACTTACCTACAGAGAAGTGCAACTACAGAGCTCTTCAGCAATGATGACGCTAGTCTCACAAATTTGTTTCTCACTGTTCTGGTAAATTGTGCATCCTCCAGACATTTCTGGGGTGTAAGAGCAGGCTTTGCATGATAAATCCACTCACATTCTGATCTCTCTGAGCCTCTGGATCCCCTCATCTACATTATACCAGGGCAGTTCTGGCATTTCAATCTCAGGTAATATCTGCCAACTTTTGATCCATGTTTCAACCAACCATCCAAACAAACTGTTAATACTTTTTCTAACCCTTTGAGCTATAACATTGAATGCAGAATCTCTGCTTACTGGGCCCATATCAATAACTTCAGCCTGACCCACCCTTATGTTCCTCCCACCATTATCCCACACCATTTAAATCCATTGCCACACATATTCCGCTGATTTCTGTCTATATAAATTGGAAAACTCACACAGTTTTTTGGGAGTGTAATGTTTGTCCTCATGTGTGATACTTTGTACTTCACCTTTAGGGGCCTGTTGGGACTTTGGTCTAGTTATAGGTCTGGAAGAAATGAGGGGTGGTTAGGGTGGGTCATGAAAAGAATTAGATATACTCTTCCAAGCCATTTACTCCAGGGCCTTCATTTGCAGTTTCATCTGGTGAAACAGGATTAATCACTCTAGGGCAAATCCCTTCAAGAAGAGGTTGGGTGGCCAAATCCTCAAGGCAGGCTGGAGGTAGGACAGTTATGTTCTCAGGGCAAACTATTACAAGATTATCTGTAGAAGACTCGGCATGACTAAGGGTTTCTACCTCACACCCGACATCATTATCAGTCCATATGTCACCATACCATTTTTCAGGGACCCACTCCTTTACAAACAATGCCATCACTTTAATAGTAGACACCATGCAATATTGGAATTTCAATTTAAATTGTAAAGTTGCTACTCTAATAATAAGATTTTAAGTCTGATTTTCAAAGATCTCAAGTCTACGGCTACAGGAAATGATTTTTCTTCAGGATACTCATAGAAACGTCTACATGTGTCAGACGGTGCTTAAGCTTCTCGTTTGAAGACTTAAGCTCATTCTTTTCACTCCTTAATGTAGCCAATGTATTTAATAACAACTATCCAACATGTCTATGTTTCTTATTTCCACAAGACACAAAACTCTAAAGGTGTCAAATACATTATCTCCCAGAGCCTGGCTTCATACAAGTAAAACATTAGGAGAAGAAAATGGTGATATTTTGACTATCTCTTTTGCCAACTCACTCCGTGGAGTGTGAGTGTCATTCTGAGTATGGGAATCAGAGTCTTTAGTGCCTAACAGTCCAGCAAGAGTACAAAATCTTTCATTAAAACCCATTTTTAAGATTCTGTTTCTTAAAAACCACTCCTGGTACCAAGATGTATTAGGGTTCTCTAGAGAAATAGAATCATCAGGGAACACTCACAAATATAAAATTTATAAAAAAGCATCTCACATGATGCAGGAACACAGAGTCCAAAATCTGCAGGGCAGGCTGTGAAGCCGACAATTCCAATGGAGGGTCTGGACAAATTCCACAGGAGAGGCTCACCAGCCGAAGCAGGAAGAGAGGACTGTCTCTTCTGAATCCTCCTTAAAAGGATTCCAGTGATTATATTAAGCATCACTTGTTGCAGAAGACACTCCCCTTTGCCTGATTACAAATGGAATCAGCTGTGGATGCAGCTGACATGATCATGATTTAATTCTTTGAAATGTCCTCATCACAACAGACAGGCCAGCACTTGCCCAACCAGACAAACAGGTACCAACACTTTGCCAAGTTGACACATGAAACTGACCATGACCCCATACATGCAAAAATAGCTTTCCTGCCCTTACTTAAGGGAAGAACTAGCATCTTGGCAAAACACTCACGAAAGGCACTTCAGAACTACAAACTGAGTTTGAAAACAAAATGCAATAGAACCACTAACAGATACCCTGCTCTCGTTTGAGGGAAAATCAGCTTCTTTGCAAAATACTCACATTTGCACTTAATAACTCAAAAGAAAATAGTTTTCTAAACAAAGGTCCATACACTCACCAACAGCTTCCCTTGTCTCATGTGAGTGAAAACAGCATCTTGGTAAAAAAAAAACGCCAAAAGCACTTAGGAAGCAGCCAGAAATTTGGAATTTCAAAATAAAAACCATACAGCCACCAATTGTTTCCCTCCTCTCATTTGAGGGATAACAGTTTCTCAGTAAAACACTCACATAAGCACTAAATAACATGCCGGGAAATTGGTTTTTTAAAAAACGGTCAATACAGACAATAGCTTCCCTGCTCACATTTAGTGAAAACCAGCATGCTGGTAAAACACTTGCAAATGCACTTAGAACCCAGCCAGAAAATCGGTTTTGAAAACTGAGTCCCATAAAACCTTGAATAGTTTCTTTGCTTTTGTTTCAGTGAAAAACAGAATCATGGTAAGACACTCACCTAAGACAGGTATAAACTAGCCAGAAAGTCAGGTTTGAAAACAAAGTCCCTTACTGCCACCAATTCCTGCCTTGCTCTTATTTGAGTGAACAACAGCATGTTGTTCAAACATTCAACTAAGGCACTTAGAAACTTACCAGAAAATCAATTTTGAAAACAGAGTCTCATGCAACCTACACTCGCTTCCACACCCTTACTGGAGTGAAAAAACAGCATCTTGGCAAAACACTCATCTAAGGCACTTAAGAGCCAGCCAGAAAATCGCGTTTGAAAACTAGGTCCAATAGGACCACCAATCAATTCCCTGCTTTTATTTGTGGGAAAAATAGCCTCTTTGAAAAACACACACATATGCACTTAATAACTAGCCAGACTATAGGTTTTGAAAATTAAGTCCCATAAAGCCTCCATGAGTGTCCCTGCTTTTACTTGCATTAGAAACTGCCTCTTGGTAAAGCTCTTAACTAAGGCATTTAGAAACTAGTGAAAAAATCAATCTTGAAACTAAGTCCCATACAGTCAACAACATCTTCCATGCTCTCATTCGAGTGAAAAACAGCATCTTGAAAAAACACTTTCCTAAGACACAGAAACTACACAGAAAATCAGTTTTGCAAACTCCATCCCGTACAGCTTGGAATAGCTTCCCTGCTCTTGTTTGAGTGAGAAAGAGTATCCTGTAAAACCCTCACTTAAAGCATTTATAAAGAAACCTGGAAATCAGTTTTGAAAACTAAGCCTCATTTAGCCATCAATAGCTTCCCTGCTCTTATTTGAGTGAACAACAGCATGTTGGTAAAACATTCAACTAAGGCAATTAGGAACCTGCCAGAAAATCAGTATTGAAAACTTAGTTTCATACAACTGCCAATAGCTTCTCTGCCCTGACTTGAGTGAAAAAACTGTATCTTGGCAAACCAACCACCAAAGGCACTTAAAACATAGCCAGAAAATCAATTTCGAAAAGTAAGTCCTATAGCACCACCAATATATTCCCTGCTCTTATTTGAGGGAAAAACAGCCTCTTTGTAAAACACTCACATATGTTATTAATAACTAGCCAGAAAACTGGTTTTGAAAACAAAATTCCATACAGACACCAATAGCTTCCTTTCTCTTATGTGAGTGCACAAGGCATCTTGGAAAACACTCACCAAATGCACTTCAAAAATAACCAGGGCATCAGTTTTGAATACTAAAAACCATAGAGCTACCAATTGTTTCCCTGCTCTTATTTGAGGGAAAAACCACTTCATAGTAAAACGCTCACATATGCACTTAATAACTAGCCAGAAAACTGGTTTTCAAAGCTATGTCCCAGCCAGTCAGCAATAGCTTCCATGCTCTTATTTGAGTGAAAAACAGCATCTTGGAAATGCACTTACTAAGGCACATAGAAACTAACTACACAACTGGTATTGAAAAATATGCAACATACAGTCTCGAATAGCTAACTAGCTTTGGTTTCAGTGAAAACAAGTATCTTGGTAAAGCACTTAAGGCTAAGCCACATATAAACTTGCCAGAATTTGGTTTTAAAACAAAGTCCCTTACAGCCACCAATAGCTTACCTGCTCTTATTTGAGTGAACAACAGCATGTTGGAAAACAGTCAACTAAGGCACTTAGAAACTTGCCAGAAAATCAGTTTTGAAAACTGAGTCCCATACATCTGACAATAGCTTTTAGTGAAAAGTGCATCTTGGTAAAATACTCAGTAAAGGGACTTAGAAACCTGCCATAAAATCGAGTTTGAAAAAAGTCCCATACAGTGACCAATAGCTTTCCTGCTCTTATCTGGGTTAAAAAGAGCATCTTGGTAATACACACATCAAAGGCACTTAGAATCTAGGTAGATAATAGGTTTTGAAAAGTAAGTCCCATACAGCCTCAAATAGCTTCCCTGTTCCTGTTCGAGTGAAAAACAGCATTTTGGTTAAAACACTCACCTAAGTTACTTAGAAAATAGACAGAAAATCAGTTTTGCAAACAAAGTCCCATCCAGTCTCCAATAGCTTCACTGCTCTTATTTGAGTTGAAAAAACTACCTGTTCAGGAAACACTCACCTAATCCACTTCAAAACTATCAAGAACATCGGTTTTGTAAACTAAGTGCCTACTGCCACCAATAACTACACTGCTATTATTTGAGTGATAAACAGCATATAGATAAAACTCGAAAAAAATGCACATGGAAATTTGCAAGCAAATCGGTTTTGTTAACTAAGTCCCATACAGCCACCATTGACATATAGAAACTAGCCAGAATGTCGGGTTTGAAATTTAAGCCCTATACAGCCACAAATAGAGTCTCTGATTTTATTAGAGTGAAAAACAGCATTTTGGTAAAAAACTTACCCTTGGCACTCAGAAACTAGACAGTAAATCTGTTTTGAAATCTAAGTGCTATGCAACCATCAATAGCTTCCTTGCTTTTATTTGAATAGAAAAAGAGCATCTTGGGAAAACACTCACCAAAGGCTCTTAAAATTAGGCAGAAAATTGTGTTTGAAAACTAGGTACGATACAACCACCAACAGTATCCCTGCTCTTATTTGAGTGAAAACCAGCCCTTCATAAAACACCCATATATGCATATAATAAAAAGCCATATATTTGGTTTTGAAAACAATGTCCCATACAGACTCCCATAACTTCCCTGCTCTTATTTCAATGAAAACAGTACCTTAATAAAAAAAACTCATCTTACAATTTTGCTTGAAAATCACAGGTTAAAACGATGTCCCACACAGCCAACAATAACTACTCAGCTCTTATTTGGCTGAAGTACACCATCTGGATAAAACACGTGCCTAATGAACTTAGAAATTTCCCAGAGAATTGGTTTTGAATCTTAGTCCTATACAACCACCATTACCTTCCCTGTTCATATTTGAGTGAAAAACAACATATTGTAAAACACTCACCTAAGGCATTTAGAAACTAGCCATAAAATTGGCTTAGAAATTTACCCCCCCATACAGCGACCAATAACTTCCCTCCCCTTATTTGAATGAGAACAGCATCTTGGTAAAATACTCAGCAAAGGGAATGAGAAACTAGCCAGAACATATCTTTTGAAAACTAATTCCCATACAGAGACCAATAGCTTCCTTGCTCTTATTTGAGTGAAAAACTGCCTCTTGGGTAAACACTCACTGTTCTAGTTTGCTAGCTTCCAGAATGCAATATACCAGAAATGGAACAGCTTTTTAAAAAGGGGAATTTAATAAGTTGCTCATTTACAGTTCTGAGTCTGAAAAAATGTCCCAGTTAAAACAAGTCTATAGAAATGTCCAATCAAAGGCATCCAAGGAAATATACCTTGGTTCAAGAAGGCCAATGAAGTTCAGGGTTTCTCTTTCAAGTGAAAAGACACATGGTGAACACAGCCAGAGTTTCTCACTCATCTGGAAACTCACTCATGGTGAACTCAGTCAGGGTTCCTCTCTCATTTGTAAGGGTACATGGCAAACATGGCATCATCTGGTAGCTTCTTTTCCTGGTTTCCTGTTTCATGAAGCTCCCCAGGAGGCATTTTCCTTCTTCATCTACAAAGGTTGCTGGCTTGTGGGCTCTCTGCTCTCTCTGAATCTCTTTCTCCAAAATATTTCCTGTATTATAGGACTCCAGAAACTAATGAAGACCCACCCAAATGGATGGAGACATGTAGTCCCCTAATCCATCTTAACAGCCACTCTTGATTAAATCACATCTTCAGGGAGATTATCTAATTACAGATTCAAACATACAGTATTGAATAGGGATTATTCTGCCATTATGAAATGGGATTTTGATTAAACCATTGCTTTTCTAGGGTCCATACATCCTTTCAAACTAGCACCCTCACCTAATGCATTTAGAAACTAGCGAGAAAAATGGGTTTGAAAACTAAATCCCATACATGTATCTTTAGTTTGCCTACTCTAATTTGAGTGAAAAACAGCATCTTGGTAAAACACTCACATAAGGCACTTAGAAAATAGACACAAAATCACTTTTGAAAACTAATTCTCATACAGCCACCAATAGCTTTCCTGCACTTATTTGAGTGAAAAACTGTATTTTGGGAAAACACTCACCTAATCCACTTAAAAACTTGCAAGAACATCAGTTTTGCAAACTGAGTTCCTTATTGCCACCACTAGCTACTCTGCACTTATTTGAGTGAAAGACAGCATCTTGATAAAACACGACCCTAAGGCACATAAAAACTAGCCAGAAAATCGGTTTTGTAAACTAAGATCCATAGAGCCACAATTAGCTTCCCTGCTCCTATTTGAGTGAAAAACAGAATCTTGTTAAAAATGCACTTAATGCACTTAGAAATTTCCCAGAGAATCAGTTTTAAAAACTCAGTATTGTACAGCCACCTTTAGCTTCCATATTCTTATTTGGGTGAAAACAGCATCTTGGTAAAACACTCCCCTTAGGCTATTAAAAACTAGCCAGAAAATCTGGTATGAAAACAGAGTCCCTTACAGCCACCAATAGAATTTCTGCTCTCATTTGAGTGAAAAAAAACCGCATCTTGATAACACACTCACTTAATGAACCTAGAAATTTGTCAGAAAATCGGTTTTGAAAACTAAGTCTTAAACAACCACCAATAGATTTTCTGCTCTCATTGCGGTGAAAAACAGCATCTTGGTAAAACACTCACATTAGGCACTTAGAAGGTAAGCTGAGATCAGTTTGAAAACTAAGTCCCATACAAAAACCAATAGCTTCCTTGCTCTTATTTGAGCAAAAAACTTTCTCCTGGATAACACTCATATAAGCACTTAATAACTAGCCAGAATAACGGTTTTGAAAACTAAGTTCCACACAGTTAGCCATAGTTTCCCTGCTGGCATTTGAGTGAATAGCAGTATCTGCCAGAACTGCAATTTGCAAATGTTAAGTCCCATACAGACACCAATAGCTGACCTGTTCTTATTTGAGTGAAAAACAGTGTCTAGGGAAAACACTCACTTCATGTATATAGAAACGAAACAGAAAATTAGCTCAGAAAGTAAGTCCATTATAACAACCTTTGCTTCCCTGCTCTTATTACAATGAAAATAGCATCTTGATAAAAAACTCAACTAGGCATTTACAATTTTGCCAGAAATTCACATTTTTAAATGATATCACAGAGAGCCAACAATAGTTACTCGGCTCATATTTGAGTGGAGAACACCATCTTGATAAAACACATGCCTAATGAACTTAGAAATTTCCCAGATAATTGGTTTTGAAAACTTGGTCTCATGAAGCCACCATTAGCATCCCTGCTCTTGTTTGAGTTAAAAACAGCATCTTGTTAAAACATTCCCCTAAGGCATTTAGAAACTAGTCAGCAAATGTGTTTTGTAAACTAAGTCCGCTACAGTCACCAATAACTTCCCTGTTCTTATTTGAGGGAAAAACAGTATCTTAGTAAAACACTCACCTAAGGCACTTAGAAAAGAGGCAGAAAATCAGTTTTGCAAACTAAGTCCCAAACATTCACCACTAGCTTTACTGCTTTTATTTGAGTGAAAAACTACTATATTAATTAAGGTTCTCTAGAGAAACAGAATCAACAGGGAACACTCGCAAATGTAAAATTTATAAAAGTGTCTCACATGACCACAGGAATGGAGAGTCCAAAATCCACAGGGCAGGCTTTGAAGCCAATGATTCTGATGGAGGGCCTGGATGAACTCCATGAGACAATCTTACTAGCCAAAGCAGGAAGAGAGCCTGTCTCTTGTGAATCCTCCTTAAAAGGCTTCCAGTGATTAAACCGAGCATCACTCATTGCAGAAGACAACCTCCCTTGGCTGATTACAAATGGAATCAGCTGTGGATGCAGCTGACTTGACCATGATTTAGTTCTATGAAATGTCCTCATTGCAACAGACAGGCCAGCACTTGCCCAACCAGACAAACAGGTACCACCATTTGGCCAAGTTGACATATGAACCTGACCATGACCGTCCACCCCTTGTCAACTTGGCAGCTATATATATCACATTAAAACATGCCTAATTTCTAAATAAAAAACATTAAAACACATTTTTTCTTTCAACTAACAATACTCCACTGTCCTGCATATAACTGGAAACACTTTTAACTCTCTCTAGAACAGGGTGAAAATCCTTGGGTAATATTAGTTCTTAAACTTGATATTTAACAACTTGAATAGTATAACAGGAACAAAACAGAATCACAATTTCTATAACTGATCATGTGGTCATAGTTCATATTTTTCACTACCTTCTTCCACTACCCATTCCATGTACCTTTTACCCTCAGCAAGCACTTCTGCTGGCAGTGGTTCTTTGCTTGGTGAGGTGACATAAACCTTCATTCCTGAAGTTTCAAACCCATTGGTAGTCTTGCCTGGATTTGGCTATTGCAATTTTCCATTGAATTTAATCACAGGGCATAATAGTACTAAAAGATGTCCTAAAGTATCTCCTACATTCCAAGAAAACTCTTCTTTACCTCCATTGTGTAGCTGCAGCCCTATTTCACTAGATAGCCTGGGACAATCACCCCAGACAATAATGCAATTCCTTTCTTGGCTTTTTGATCCAGGGGCATAAGTGGTCCAATGTGGCCAAGTGGCAGTCTTAGATTCCAGTTCAATGGAATCATTGTTTCTCTTGATGGGAGCACTCCCCATTTTGAAACTAAAACCTGTAGACCAGCAGAGCTCAGGGTCGCAGGGACAGGAAGCAAAAATTTTCCTAGTGGATCACTAGAGGTAATAGTGAGTGGTGCCACTTTCATTTCCACCCCTTGGTTCCTGGACCCATGGATTCTGGCTATGGGAAAAACAGCACCATACAGCAGACACTGATTCAGAACATACATAACTTCCTGGAGAATATTACCCCAGCCTTTCAAAGTATTGCCACCTAGTTGGCACTCTAATTGACTTTTCAAAAGGCCATTTGACCAGTCTATCAATCCAGCTGCTTCTGAATGATAGGGAACATGGTGTGATTAGAGAATTCCCTGAGCATGTGCCCATTCATGAACTTCATTTTGTGTGAAGTGTGTTCCTTGATCAGAAGCAATGCTATGTAGAATGCCATGATGAAGAATAAGGCATTCTATAAGCTCACGGATGGTAGTTTTGTTAGAACCACTGTATGCAGGGAAAGCAAACCCATATCAAGAGTCTGTGTCTAGGGCAGGCCACGGTGGCTCAGCAGGCAAGAACACTTGCCTGCCATGCCAGAGGACCCGGGTTCGATTCCTGGTGCCTGCCCAAGTTAAAAAAAAAAAAAAGAATCTGTGTCTATTCCAGTAAGAACAAATCACTGCCCCTTCCATGAAAGGACTGGTGCAATATAATCCACCTGTACCATGTAGCTGGCTGCTAACCTCGGGGAATGATGCCATAACAGGGGCTGAGTGCTGGTCTGTGCTGCTGGCAGATTGGGCACTCAGCTGTGGCTGTAGCTAAGTCAGACTTGGTGAGTGAAAGTCCATGTTGTTGAGCCCATGCATAACCTCCATCCCTACCCCCATAACCACTTTTCTCATGAGCCCATTGGGCAATGACAAAAGTTGCTGGGGATAGAGGCTGACTGGTATCCACAGGATGGGTCATCTTATCCACTTGATTTTTTAAAAAAACCTCTGATATATACTGCCAAAGAAAGGATTTGTCATGTATTTCAATGGTTGAAGACTTCCCCTTTCAAAGGATGAAAAGGGTTGAACATATCAATGAAACAAGAAACTTGGTAGAAGGAAACCTATCAGTAAAGATGAATTTGCCCTAACCAGTAAATCCCAAAGAATGCATGAATGATGCAAGTACAACTGAAAGCCAAAATGAGGTCCCATGATATTAGAGCAGGAATTTCATTTTTCTTGAGGACAGTCAATACCAAGATCACAACATTATGCTTGACCTATGGAGAACACTGAGTAAATAAGAAGGAACTTGCTATTGAATGGAGACACTACCAAGTAATATTCTTCCTATTCTACCTAGTTCCAGTACTTTCAAAATTAATTTTCACAATCTATAACTCAAATGTATTTTACCGACAGCATAATTTGTGCCTATCATTTTCTTTATTCTCTCTAAACTGATTGGCAATTCCTGAAGACAAAAAATTACTATCCCATGAAAATCATCCATTAAACCAATGTCCCAATGGAATATTTAACTAAAAAAACAAACAAACAAACCATCCTCTGCTGAAGTCACCTTCTGGTGTGCATTCACATGGAATTTTTATGAAAATATTTATGTTCATGTTTTTAGCCCACTCAGAAAAGTCCATCCACACACATCTTCCCCAGACCTCTTTGTCACCAATTTTACAATTATGGTCTTTCCAACTCCCTGACAATCCAGCCAAACAATTAGCAGCAGCCCATGAGTCAGTATACAAACACACCGCTGGTCAGTTTTCCTTCCAAACAAAATGAACAACCAGGTGCACTGCTCAAAGTTCTGCCTACTGGCAGGATTTCCCCTCACCACTGTTCTTCAAGGACACCCAAGAAACGTATTGTAGTGTTACAGCTGTCCACTTTTGGATGGTACCTGCATATTGTGAGGAACCATATGTAAACCAGACCTGAGTTTTCTCTTCCTCTGTCCATTCACTGTAAGGAACACCCCGAGATGTCATAACTTTGGTCTGGGAAAGAGAAGGAATTGTGGAAGGAGTGGAGATAATGGGGATTTGGGCCACTTCTACATGTAAATTACTTGTACCTTCAAGACCTGCTCTGGCCCTATCTCATATATACCATTTCTATTTTACAACAGAGTGCTGGTGCACATGCCCAAATTTATGGCTTGGTGGGTCAGACAACACCCAGCTCATGACAGGCAACTCAGGTTTCACAGTAACTTGGTGGTCCATGGTTAAGTGTTCAGACTCTCCTAAGGCCTAATAGCAGGCCAAAAGCTGTTTCTCAAAAGGAAAGTATATTGCTGACCATGCAAGCCAAAAGCAGAGAGTTTCTGTTGGTTCTTACTAATAACTATTGAGAAAAAAGCATTTGCCAGATCAATAGACACATATCAGTTACCAGGGGATGTATTGATTTACTCAAGCTATGATACCACATCTAGAACAGTAGCTGAAATTCGAGTTACTATTTGGCTGAGCTTACAAATAATCCACAGTCAGCCTCCAAGACTCATCTGTTTTATGCACAGGCCAAATAGGAGAGTTGGATGGGGATATTGTGGGAATCACCACCCCTGCATCCTTCAAGTCCTTAAGAGTGGCAGTAATCTCTGAAATCCCTCCAGGAATCCGGTATTGACTTTTGAATTACCACTTTGCTAGGTAGGGGTAGCTCTAGTGGCTTCCACTTGGCTTTTCCCACCATAATAGCCGTCACTGAACGAGTTAGAGAGCCAATGTGGGGATTCTGCTAGTTGCTGAGTATGTCTATACCAATTATACATTCTGGAACTGGGAAAATAACTACAGAATAGGTCCAGAGGCCCACTCAACCCACTGTGAGACAGACCTGAAATAAAACTTCATTGATTGCCTGGCCTCCATAAGCATCCACTCTGACTGGTGGACCAGAGTGATATTTTGTGTCCCCTGGAATTAATGTCACTTCTGAATCAGTGTCTAATAATCCCTGAAATATTTGATCATTTTCTTTTTTCCAATGAACATTTACCCTGGTAAAAGGCCATCAGTTTCCTTGGAGGAAGATTAAGAACATAAATTTGTGGCAGTGTAACAGGGTTCTTCCCCAAATGGATCTGGCCTCCCCTTCATTCAAGGGATTCTGGGTTTGTAAACTGTCTCAAGTCTAGAAATTGCTTTAGGGGCCATGACTCTGTGTTTTTGTAATTCAGTTTAGATTTCTGTTCATTTGACCTAGAACTCTTTTGTTTATACAGCTCGTACAAGAATTTAGTAGACTGCCCATCTATTGTATGTCTATGTATCCCATGATTTGCTAGCCAAATGCCACAAATCTCTTTGAGTCATATAATTTTGACTCCTGCTTTAATTTTGCTGTATATTTGATTTTGCTGTCTTTGGTGATTAAGTGCTGCTATGTGGCTTCTGCCAACTCAGGATCCCATCATCCCCATTGTGTATAAGGATTCCAGCTAAGTGACAGCAATTCTTACAGTAATATCTGACCTACACAAAAGCACAAATACCGACCCCTTCAGGGATGATGGTGCTAGTCACATGAATTTATTTCTCACTGTTCTGGTAAAAGATGAATCCTCTAGACATTCCTGGGGTGTAAGAGCAGGCTTATGCATGGTAAATCCACTCTTACATTCCTATCTCTTTAAGCCTTTGGATCCCCTCATCTACGTTACACCAGGGCAGTCCTGGCATTTTAGCCCCAGGTAATGTCATGTGCCTTTGGATCCATATTTCAACCAACGATTCAAAAAATCTGTTAATACTTTTTTAACCCTCAAGCTATAACATCGAATGCAGAGTATTTGCTCAGAGGGCATATCAATAAATTCAGTGTGATCCAGCCTTATATTGCTTCCACTATTATCCCACAAATTTAAAATCCATTACCACATATATTCCCTTGATTTCTGTTTATATAAATTGCAAAACCCACACAGTTCTTTTGGAGTATAATATGCCTCCTCATGTGTGATATTTTCTACCTCACTTTTAGGGGTCTGTTGGGACGTTTGTCTATTTATAGGTCTGGAAAAACTGAAGGGTGGTGGGGTGGGTCATGAAAAGTATTAGAAATAACTTCCAAACCATTTGCTTCAGAGCATTCATTTAAAGGTTCATCTGGTGAAACAGGATTATTAGTGTCATAACCGGTGTTCTGCTTAAACACTCAGTCTTATTTGATAGTAGCCAGTAATCCTGTTTGGCAAAATAAGGGAAAGAGACTCACCTTTCGCTGCCCTGCTGTTGTTTGAGTGAAAAACAGTAGGCTGCTGAAACACGACCTCCGTGCTATTTGAAACTAGCCAGGTATGCAGTATTGAAAACGAAGGGAAACACAAACACCATTGACTCTCCTGCTGTTATTTGATGGAAAACCTGTATGCAGCGTAACCAATCCCTGAAGGCCATTTGAAACTGGGCAGAAATTCAGTTTGGAAAACCGAGGGAAAGAGAACCACCATTTCCTTCCCTGCTGCTATTTGAGTGAAACGCACTGTGCTGCTTCAAACCCTCCCTGAGTGCCATTTGAGACGAGCCAGACATTCAGTTTGGAAAACTAAGGAAAACAGAAGCCCCGTTTGCTTCCCTGCTGTGATTAGCGTGAAAAAAAACAGTAGGCTGCGTAAACACTCCCTCCGTGGCTGTTTCAAAGTTCCCAAATAGGATGGAAAACTAGGGGAAACAGAAACACCATCCCGCTTCCCTGCTGTTGCTAGTGTGAAGGGGTCCGTTCGTGCTCTTGTCAACTGGCCAGATATTCGGTTTGGAAAACTATGGGAAGCAGACGCACCCCCACCCCCCTTCGCTTCAGGGCGGGGATTTCATTGAAAAACACTTGACTCCTTAAGCACTGCCTTAGTGCTTTATGAAAGTAGCCAGAAAATCGCATCCATAGACGACGTGGAATATACACACCAGCAGCTCCCTTGCTCTTATTGAGAGAAAAGCAGTATGCTGCTTAAACTCTCAGTGCTCTTTGAATCCAGCCAGAAAACGAAGGGGAACGGACGCACGATTCGCTTCACTGCTGCTCCTATTTCAGGGAAGACCAGTGGGCAGCTGAAACCCTCACTGAGTGCTCTTTCAAACTAGCCAAACATTCAGTTTGGAAAACGGAGTAAAACGCAACCACCCTGTGCTTCCCTGTTGGTCTTCGAGTGACAAACAGTATGCCGCCAAAACATTACCCGAGAGCTACTAGAGAGAAGCCAGATATTCAGTTAGGAAAACTAAGGGAAATGGAAGCACCGTTCACTTCCCGTTGTTTGTTGTGTGAAAACCAGTACATGCTGCTTAGACACTCACTGACCGCTAGTTGAAAGCAGCCAGAAAAGCGCCAATGAAAATCCAAGTGCAATATGCATGCCAGTAACTTCCCCTGCTGTTTATTTGAGTGAAAAACAGAATGCTGTCGTGAAACACTTATGTGGTGCTATTTGAAAGCAGCCTAAATATGGGATCTGTAAAGCAAGCGCTAGCTACCCACAGTTTACTTCCGTGCTGTTATTTCAACGGAGAAACCGTGGTGCTTCTTAAATACTCAGTCATAGTTGAACGTAGCCAGTAATTCAGTTTGGAAAAAGGAGGGAAACCGAAGCCCCATTTGCTTCTCTGCTTCGATTAGAGTGAACTGAAGCCCCATTTGCTTCTCTGCTTCGATTAGAGTGACAAACATGCTGCTAGAACACTCCCTTAGTGCTATTTCAAACCAGCCAGATATTCCGTTTGGAAAGCTAAGGGGGAACAGAAGCCCCATTTGCTTTCCTGCTGGTATTAGCGTGAAAATCAGTGCGCCGCGTAAACACTCCCTTAGCTCTATTTCAAGCTTGCCAGATCTTCCGCATAGAAAAGTAAGGGAAAGAGAAACACCATTCGCTTCCCTGCTGTTCTTAGTGTGACCTACGTTATGCTGCCTAATCACTCCGTTCGTGGTATTGTAACCTGGCCAGGCACTCAGTATGGAAAACGACGGGAAACAGAAACGTCATTCGCTTCCCTGCTCTTTTTAGAGTGAAATACACTACGCGGCTTAAACACTCCATTAGCTCTATTGCAAACCAGCCAGAGAGTCAGTTTGGAAAACAAAGGGAAACAGAAGCCCCATTCGCTTTGCTGCTGTTGTAAAAGTGAAAAACAGTATGCTGCTGAAACGCGCCCTTAGCGCTCTTTGAAACTAGTCGGATATTCAGCAGGGAAAACGAAGGGACACAGAAGCACCGTTCACGTCCCTGCTGTTATTTGCGTGGTAACCAGCGTGCCGCTTAGGCCCTCAGAGCTATTTGAAAGCAGCCGGAAACTCGCTGATGAAACCCGTGTGCGCTATGCACCCCAGCAACTCCCCCTGCTGTTTTTTTCAGTGAACAAGAGAATGCTGCTTAAACCCTTATTTAGAGCAGTTAGAAAGCAGCCTAAAAATGGGATTTGTAAAGTAAGTGCTTTCTACCCACCATTGGCTTCCCTGCTCTGCTCTTAGAGGGAAAGGCAGTGTGCCTCTTAAATAGTCGTATTTGAAACTTGCCAGTCGTTCAGGTTAGGAAAGCAGGTGAAACGGAAGCCCTGTTCGCTTTACTCGTTTGATTGGCGTGGAAACAGTATACTACTAGAACTCTCCCTTAGTACTATTGGAAATGAGCCAGGTATTCAATGTGAAAAACTAAGGGAAAGAAAATCCCCTTTTACTTTTGTGCTGTGATAACCATGAAAAACCCTTCTGTTATTTGACTCGAAACCAGTATGTAACATAAACACTCCCTTAGTGCTTTTTCACTCTTACCAGATATTCAGTATGGAAAACTACTGGAAACAGGAACACCATTCGCTTCCCCGCCATTATTATTGTGAAGTACGCTATGCTGTTTAATATCTCCATTCGTGGTATTCTAATCTAACCAGATATTCTGTATGTATAATTAAGGGAAACCTAAAACATCATTTTCTTTCCTGCTTTTATTTGATGGAATACCTTTGTTTAGCTTAAACTATCGGTGACTTCTATTTGAAACTGACCAGAGATTCAGGTTTGAAAAATTAGTGAAACAGAACCACCATTTCTTTCCCTTCTGCTGTTTGAGTCAAACATGCTATGCTGCTTTTTGCACTCCCTTAGTGCTATTTGAAATGATATTCAGCCTGGAAAACTATGGGAAACAGAATCACCATTTGCTTCCCTGCTGTATTAGTGTGATATACACCATGCTGCTTATTCCCTTCATTCATGGTATTGTAAACTAACCAGATACTCAGTATGGAAACCTAAGGGAAACACAGACTCAATTGTCTTTCCTGCTGTTGTTCGACAGAAAACCTGTATGTAGCTTAAACAGTAACTGAGTACTTGAAAGTGGTCTGAAATTCAGTTTGAAAAACTAAGTGAAACAGAAGCACCACTTCCTTCCCTGCTGCTATTTGAGTGAAACACTCGATGCTACTTAAAACACTCCCTTCTTGCTTTTTGAAACAAGTCAGATATTCAATTTGGAAAACTAAGGGAAACGGGAGCCCCATTTGCTTCCCTTCTGTTATTTGACTCGAAACCAGTATGTAACATAAACACTCCCTTCGTGCTATTTGAAAGCAGCCAGAAATTCTGTTTGGAAAACTATGTGAAACCAAACCAACATTCGCTTCCCTACTATCACTTGAGTGAAAAATGCTATGCTACTTTAACACTCAGAGCTTTTTCAAAGTAATCTGAAAATCGTATTTTTAAAGTACCTGCTATATACCCACAGTTCTGTTCACTGCTGTTATTAGTGTAGTAACCAGTGTTGTGCTTAAAAACTCACTTTGTCCTTTTTGATACTAGTCATAAATTCAGTTCATAAAACTACAGAAACAGAAGCACCATTAGCTTCCCTGCAGCTGTTAGAGTGAAAAATAGTATGCTACTTAAACATTCCCTTAGTACTATTTCAAGCTAGCCAGATATTCAGTTTGGAAAACTGAGGGAAACAGAAGTCCCATTTGTTTCCCTGCTGTTATTTGAGTGAAAACCAGTATGTAGCTTAAACACTCACTGAATGCTAGTTCAAACTAGCCAGAGATTCAGTTTGGAAAAGTAAGTGAAACCAAACCATCATTTGTTTCACTGCTGTTATTCAATTGAACCAGAGAATCTTTGTAGAAGACTCAGTCAGTGCTATTTGAAACTTGGGCAAAATTTGGTTGTGAAAATGAACTGAGATAGAACCACCATTTACTACCCTGATGCTATTGCGTGTAAAACAGCATTTTGTTTCATGACACAGTGCTAGTTGACGCTGTCCAGATAATCCATTTAGAAATGATAGTGAAATAAAACCTCCATTTATTTCCCTGCTGTTATTTGAGTCAAAAGCAGCAATTTGAGTACAGACGCACATAGTACTATTTGAAACTAGCTGCAAATTTGGCTTGGATGTTTATTGAACGACCATTTGCTTCCCTCTTATTATGTGAGTGAAAAAGACCATCTTCTTCAAAGACTCAGTACTATTTCAAACTAACAAGAACTCGGTTTGGTAAACTAACAGAAATAAAAACACCATTGGCTTACCTAGTGTCATTTCAGTGAACTTGAGCAACATTTTAAAAGTCTCACTTAGTGCTATTTGAAATGATCCAGAAATTCAATTTGCCTAACTAAATGATATAGAAAGAGCAGTTGCTTCCCTGCTGTTATTTCAATGAAGAGCAACTTTTTGAAAGACTCAGTGCTAGTTGAAACTAGTCAGATAGTCTACTTGAAAAAGTAAGTCAAATAGAATCACCATTTGCTGCACTCACTTTATGAGAGTGTAAATCTGCATCTTTTTTAAAAGATCCACTTAGTGCTATTTGAAATGAGTCAGATAATGTATTTCAAAAAGCAAGTAAAATAAAACCATCATTTGCTTCCCTGCTGTTATGTGAATGTAGAACAGCATCTTGTTTAAACACTCACTTGGTGCTATTTGAAATGAGCCAAAAAATCTGTTTGCATAACTAAATGGTATGGAAACAGTATTTGCTTCCCTGCTGTTATTTGAGTGAAGAACAGCATCTTGGTTAAAGACTTACGTAGAACTATTTGAATCTAGACAGAAATTTGGTCTGTGAAAGTAAGTGAAATTGAACCACCATTTCATTCCGTGTTCTTATTTGCATCAAAAACAGCATCTTGTTTAAAGATTCAATTAGTGCTATTTGAAACTAGTCAGATAATCTGCTTGGAAAAGAAAGTGAACTAAAAGTTCCATTTATTTCCCTGCTCTTCTTTGAGGGAAAAACAGCATCTTGAATACAAACACACACAGTGCTATTTGAAACTACCTGCAAATTCGTTTTGGATAACTAAGCAATATTGAACCACCATTTGCTTCCCTATTATTATTTGACTGAACAAAACCATGTTCTTCAAAGACTCACAGTGCTATTTGAAACTAGCCAGAAACACAGTTTGGAAAATTAACTTAAATAGAAATACCATTTGGTTCCTTGCTTGTATTAGACTGAAGCATAGCATCTGCAGTAATGGCTCACTTAGTGTTATTTCAAATAAGTCAGAAAATCCATTTGAAAAAGAAAGTCAAATTTGTTTCTCTGCTGTTATGTGAGTATAAAACTGTATCATTTTTAAAGACTCACTTAGTGCTATTTGAAATGAGCCAGGAAAACTGTTGGCATAACAAAGTGATATGGAAAGAACAACTACTTCCCTCTTGTTCTTTGAGTGAAAAACAGCCACCTGGTTATAGACTCAGAGCTATTTGAATCTTGTCAAATAATCTAATTGGAAATGTAAGTGAAGTAGAACCAACATTTGCTTCGGTGCTGTTAGTTAATTGAACCAAGAATCATTGTAAAGGCTCACTTTTGCTATTTGAAACTAGAGAGAATTCGGTTTGTAAAAATAACTGAGATAGAACCACCATTTGTTATTTGGGTGCAAAACTGCATCTTGTTTAAAGACACACTTAGTGATAGATGAAGCTGGCCATATAATCTATTTGGATAAGACAGTGAAATAAAATTTCCATTTGTTTTCCTGCCATTCTTTGATTGAAAGACCTCATTTTGGTTACAGATATAGTGCTATTTGAAACTAGCTGCAAATTCAGTTTGGATAAGTAGGTGGTATTGAACCACCGTTTGCTTCCCTCTTATTAATTTGTATGAACAAGACCATCTTCTTCAAAGACTCATTAGTGTTATTTGAAACTGACAAGAAATTCAGTTTGGAAAACTAACTGAAATACAAACACCATTTGTTCCCTGCTATTATTTCAGTGAAATAGAGCAAATTTTTGAAGACTCACTTAGTGCTATTTGAAACTAGTCAGAAAATCTATTTGAAAAAATTAGATCAAACAGAATCACTGTTTGTTTCCCGGCTCTTATTTGAGTGAAAAACAACCTCTTGGTTAAAGACTCACTTATTGCTATTTGAAACTGGACAGAAAAATCTGCTTGATAATTAAGTGAAACAGAACCACAATTTGCTTCTCTGCTCTTATTTGTTTCCAAAACTGCATCGTGATTAAGCACCCACTTAGTGCTATATGAAAAAAAGCCAGAAAATTGGTTTGGAAAACTAAGTGAAATGCAACCACCTTTCACTTCCCAGCTCTAGTGTCAAAAACAGCATTATCTTTAAAGACTCAGTTAATATCAGTCATGGTCTGGCTCATGTCTCATGTGTCAACTTGGCCACGTAGTGGTACTTGTTTGTCTGGTTGGACAAATGTTGGCCTGTCTGTTGCAATGAGGACATTTCATAGAATTAAATCACGAGCATGTCAACAGCCTACACAGCTGTTTCCATTTGCAATCAGCCAAGGAGAGTTTCTTTGGTATTGAGTGATGCTTAGTCTAATCACTGGAAGCCTTTTAAGGAGGATTCAGAAGGAACAGGCTCTCTTCCCGCTTCTGCCAGTGAGCATTTGCTGTGGAGCTCATCCAGACCCTCTATCAGAATATCAGCTTCACTGCCTGCCCTGTGGATTTTGGGTCCAGGATATGTGAGATAGTTTTATAAATTTTATATTCATGAGTGTTTCCTGTTGATTCTCTTTCTTTAGAGAACCGTAACTAATGCAACTTGGTACCAGAAGTGGTTCTTAAGAAGCGGAATCTTAAAAATGGGTTTTTATGAATGGTTTTCTATTCTGACTGGATACAAAGGCCCTAAGAAATCTCATAATTCCCATAATTAAAATGACACTCCCAATCCATGGAGTGAGTTGGCAAAAAAGATAGTCAAAATAACACCATTTGATTCTCCTAATGCTTTGCAAGTATGAAGCCAAGCTATCGGAGATAATGTTTTTCACACCTTTACAGAGTTTTGTGGAAATAAGAGGTATAGAGATATTGACTGTTAGATACAGTGGATACATTAAGTAGTGAAAGTGAAGGGCTTAAAGCTTCAAATGAGAAGCTTAAATGCCATCTGACAGATGTAGAAGTTTACTCCTGAAAGGATTAACCCTAGAGTGACTAATCCTGTTTCATCAGATGAAACTGCAAAAGAATGCCCTGAAGCAAATGGCTTGGAAGATATTTCTAGTTCTTTTCATATCCGACCCCCATTACCCCTCATTTCTTCCAGACCTATAACTAGATTAAGTCCCAATAGGCCCCTTAAGGTGAGGCAAAAAGTATCACACATGAGGAGGTACATTACACTACCAAAGGACTGCAGTACTTTTCCAATTTCTATAGACAGAAATCAGGGGAATATGTGTGGCAATGGATTTTAAGGGTGTGGGATAATGGTGGGAGGAATATAAGGCTGAGTCAAGCTGAATTTATTGATGTGAGCCCACTGAGCAGAGATTCTGCATTGAATGTTATGGCTCAAGGGATTAGAAAAGGTATGAACAGTTTGTTTGGATGGTTGGTTGAAACATGGGTCAAAAGGTGGCTGACATTACCTGAAGTTGAAATGCCAGAACTGCCTTGGCATAATGTAGATGAGGGGATCCAGAAGGCTTACCAAGACTGGAATTTTAGAATGGATTTATCATGCAAAGTCTGCTCTTACACCCCAGGAATTTCCGGAGGATGAGTCTTTTACCAGAACAGTGAGAAACAAATTTGTGAGACAAGAGCCATCATCCCTGAAGAGCTCTGTATTTGCACTCTTCTATAGGTCATATATTACTGTAGGAACTGCTGTCGCTGAGCTGGAATCCTTAAACACAATGAGGATGTCAGGATTCAGAGTTTGCAGAGGTCAGGTGGCAGCACTTAATTGCCAAATACAGGGTAGACGTGGTTATTATAACAGACAGCAAACTCAAAGCAGACATCAAAATTATATGATTCACAGAGATTTGTGGAATTGGCTAGTAAATCATGGGGTACCTAGAAATACAATAGCTGGGTAGTCTACTAAATTCTTGTTTGAGCTGTATAAACAAGAGAGTGCTAAGTCAAGTGAATAGATGTCTAACCTGAATTATAAAAACACAGAGCCACAGCCCCTTAATCAACATCCAGACTTGAGACAATTTACTGACCCAGAGCCCCTTGAATGAAGGGGAGGCCAGGTCCTTTGGGGGAGAACCCTGTTACACTGCCACAAATTTATACTGTTAATCTTCCTCCAAGCTTTCCCCAAGGAGACCAACGGCCTTTTACCAGGGTAACTGTGCATTGGGGAAAAGGAAATTTTCAGATATTTTAGGGATTATTACACACTGGTTCAGAAGTGAGGTTAAATCCAGGGGACCCAAAACATCACTCTCATCCACCAATCAGAGTGGGAGGCCAGGTGATAGATATATGGAGTTTTAGCTAAGGTTCATCTCACAGTGAGTAAAGTGGGCAACCAGACCCATTCTGTAGTTATTTCCCCAGTTCCAGAATGTATAATTGGTATAGATATACTGAGCAACAGGCAGAATCCCCACATTGGCTCTCTAATTCATGCAGTGAAGGCTATTATGGTGGGAAAGGCCAAGTGGAAGCCACTAGAACTGTCCCCACCAAGCAAAATAGTCAACCAGAAGCAATACTGGATTCCTGAAGGGATTTCAGAGATTACTGCTACTCTTAAGGATTTGAAGGATGCAGGGGTGGTGATTTCCACCACATCCCCATTCAACACTCTTATTTGACCTGTGCAGAAAACAGATGGGTCTTGGAGGATGAGAGTGGGTTATTGTAAGCTCACCCAGGTGGTAACATCAATTGCAACTTCTGTTCCAGATGCTGTACCATTGCTTGAGCAAATCAATACATCCCCTTGTACCTGGTATGCAGCTATTGATCTGGCAAATGCTTTTTCTCAATAGCTGTTAGTAAGGACCACCAGAAAGAGTTTGCTTTCTTCTGCCAAGGTGAGTAGCATACTATCACTGTCTTACTTCAGGGATATATCAACTCTCTAGCCCTATTTCATAATTTGGTCCACAGGGACCTTGATAATTTCTCCCTCCCACAAGACATCATATTTGTCCATTATAGTGATGAAATCATGTTGATTGGTCTTAGTGAGCAAGAAGTAGCAACTATTTTAGATATACTGATAAGGCATTTGTGTGTCAGAGGATGGGAGATAAATCCAACAAAAATTCAAGAGCTTTCTTCCTCAGTGAAATTTCTAGGTGTCCAGTGGTGAGGGGCATGTCTAGATATCCCTTCTAAGGTGAAGGATAAGTTGTTGCATCTGGCCCCTCCTATGACCAAAAAAGAGGCACAATACTTAGTTGGTCTCTTTGAATTTTGGCAACAACATATTCCTCATTTGGGTGTGCTACTGCGGCCCATTTATTGAGTGACAAGAAAAGCTGCTAATTTGGAGTGGGAAGCTGAACCAGAGGAAGCTCTGCGACAGGCCCAGGCTGTTCTACAAGCTGCTCTGCCACTTGTGCCGTATGATCCAGCAGATCTAGTGGTGCTGGGAGTGTCAGTGGCAAATAGAGATGCTGTTTGGAGACTTTGGCAGGCCCCTACAGGAGAATCATAATGCAGACCCTTTGGATTTTGGAGCAAAGCCTTAGCATCTGCTGCAGATAACTACTCTCTTTTTAAGAAACAGCTTTTGCCCTGCTACTGGGCCTTAGTAGAGACTGAATGCTTAACCATGGGCATTTACCCATGAGACCTGAGTTGCCTATCATGAGCTGGGTGTTGTCTGACCCACTAAGCCATAAAGTTGGGTGTGCGCAGCACTGTTCTATTGTAAAATGGAAATAGTATATATGAGATAGAGCCAGAGCGGGTCCAGAAGGTGCAATTAATTTACATGAGGAAGAGGCCCAAATACCTATGGTCTCTGCTCCTGCCACATTACCTTCACTTTCCCAGACTAGAACTATGGTTCTTGGGGAGTTCCTTGCAGTGAATTGACTGAGGAAGAGGAAATTCAGGCCTGGCTTACAGATGGTTCAGCACGACATGCAGATACCACTCGATAGTGGACAGCTGCAGCACTACAACTTCTTTCTGGGGTGTCCTTGAAGGACAGGGGTGAGGGGAAATCTTCCCAGTGGGCAGAACTTTGAGCAGTGTACCCAGTTGTTCATTATGCTTGGAAGGAAAACTGGCCAGAGGTGCATTTGTATACTGACTCATGGGCTGTTGCTAATGATTTGGCTGGATGGTCAGGAAATTTGAAAGACCAAAACTGGAAAATTGTTGACAAAGAAGTCTGGGAAAGAAGTATGTGGATAGACCTTTCTGAGTGGGCGAAAAACATGAACATATTTGTGTTCCATGTGAATGTACACCAGAAGGTGACTTCAACAGAGGCAGTTTTTAATAATCAAGTGGATAAGATGACCCATTCTGTGGATACCAGTCAGCCTCTTTTCCCAGCAACTCCTGTCATTGCCTTATGTGCTCATGAAAGTGGTCATGGTGGTAAGGATGGAGGTTATGCATGGGCTCAGCAACATGGACTTCCACTCACCAAAGCTGACCTGGCTATAGTCACTGCTGAGTGCCTAATCTGCCAGCAGCAGAGAACCACACTTTGCCCCTGATATGGCACCATTTCCCGAGGTGACCAGCCAGCTACATGGTGACAGGTTGATTACATTGGACCACTCCCTTCATGGAAGGGGCAGTGATTTTTTCTAAGTGGAATAAACCCATACTCTGGAAATGTGTTTGCTTTCCCAAACCGCAACACTTCTGCCAAAACTACCATCTGTGGGCTTACAGAATGTCTTATCTATCGTCATAGTATTTCACACAGCATTGCTTCTGATCAAGGAATACACTTAACAGCAAATGAAGTGCAGGAATGGGCACATGCTCATGGAATTTCTGGTCTTACCATGATCATCATCATCCAGAAGCAGCTGGATGGATAGAATGGTGGAATGGCCTTTTGAACACTCAATTACACTGCTAACTAGGTGGCAATACCTAGAAGCGCTGGGGTAATGTTCTCCAGGAAGCTGTATATGTTCTGAATCAGCATCTGATGTATTGTGCTGTTTTTCCCATAGCCCAGATCCATGGGTCCAGGAACCAAGGGGCGGAAATGGGAGTGGTACCACTCACTAGTGATCTACTAGGAAAATTTTTGCTTCCTGTCCCTGAGACCCTGAGCTCTTTTGGAATATAGGAGATCCCCTAGGGCATCTTTTAGTACTACCATGCCCTGTGATTATAGTCAATGGAAAACTGCAACAACCCAATACAGGCAGGTGGCTATGATACTACAGGAATGAAAGTTTGGGTCCCCCCACCAGGCAAAGAACCATGGGCAGCTGAAGTGCTTGCTGAGGGTAAAGGGAACATGGAATGGGTAGTGGAAGAAGGTAGTGATAAATATGGACTAGGACCACGTGATCAATTACAGAATGAGGACTGTAGTGCTGTTTTGTTCATGTTATACTATTTAAGTTGTAAGATATCAAGTTTAAGAATGAATATTACCCAAGGACTTGCACCCTATTCTAGAGAGATTTAATGTGTTTCCAGATATATATAGGAAAGTTGAGTATTGTTAGGTGAAAGGAAAAAATCTGCATTTTATTGTTTTTTTATTTAGAAATTAGGTATAGTTTAAGATGGTATGCATAGCTGCCAAGTTAACAAGGGGTAGATTGTCCTGATCAGGTTCATGTGTCAACTTGGCCAAGTGGTGGTACCTGTTTGGTTGGGCAGGTGCTGGTCTGTCTGTTGCAAAGAGGACATATCATAGAATTAAATAATGATCATGTTGGCTGCACCCAAAGCTGATTCCATTTGTAGTCTGCCAAGGGGATTGTCTTGTTTAATGAGTGATGCTTAATCTAACCACTGAAAGCCTTTTAAGGAGTATTCAGAAGAGACAAGGGTCTCTTCCTGCTTCGGCAGGTGAGCCTCTCTTGTGGAGTTCATCCTGACCCTTCATCAGAATCATCAGCTTCACAGCCTACCCTGCAGTTTTTTGATTCTGCATTCCCAAGATTATGTGAGATACTTTCATAAATTTTATATTTGTGTTTCCTGTTGATTCTGTTCCTCTAGAGAACCCTAACTAATACAAAAGCTTAGTTGCATACAACCTCCAATTGCTTCCCTGCTCTTATTTGAAAGAAAAATATGGTGTTGCTAAAACACTCACAGACTGCACTTAGAAACTGGCCAGAACTTCAGTTTTGAAGACTACATCCCATAGAGCTTCCAATTGCTTCCCTTGTCTTTATTGAGTGAAAAACAACATGTTGTAAAGAACACTCACCTAATTCACTTAGAAACTAGCTGGAAAATTGGTTTTAAAATTTATGTCCCACAGAGCCTTCAATTGTTACCCTGCTGTTATGAGTGAAAAACAACATTTGGTAAAGCACTCACCTAATTCACTTAGAAATTCGTCAGACCTTCAGTTTTGAACACAAAGGCCCATGCAGTCTCCAATTGTTTCTGTACTGTTATTTGAGTGAAAAACATCATCTTGGTAAAAGAGTCACTGAGTTTTCTTAGAAAATGGGCAGAACGTCAGTTTTGAAAATTAAGTCCCATACAGCCACTTATAGCTTCTTTGCTCTTATTTGAGTGAAAAACAGCATCTGGGGAAACACTCACTAATTCATTTAGAAACACGCCAGAGAATTGGTTTTGAAATCTAAATCCCATACACCCTCCAATTGCTTCCCTTGTCTTTATTGAGTGAAAAACAACATGTTGTAAAGAACACTCACCTAATTCACTTAGAAACTCACAAGAACATCAGTTTTAAAAGCTAAGTCTCATACAACCTCCCATTGTTTCCATGTTCTTTTTTTGTGTGAAAAACATCATCTTGGTAAAACACTCAACTAATTTTTTACAAAGTGACCAAAACATTGGTTTTGAAAAGTAAGTCCCATACATCCTCTAATTGTTTCCCTGCTGTTATTTGAGTGAAAAACACCTTTATAATGGAAGATCTATCATCTTCCATTCTTGCCTTTTCTTATTTGACTGAATAACAGTACCTTGGGAAAATGCTCACCTATTTCACTTAGACACACACCATAAAGCCAGTTTCGAAAGCTAAGTCCAATACATCCTCCAATTGCTTCCCTGCTGTTATTTGAGTGAAAAACAGCTTCTTGGTAAAGCACTCACCTACTTCACTTAGAAATTCGCCAGAACTTTGCTTTTGAAAGCAAAGTCCCATGCAACATCCAATTGCTTCCCTACTGTTATGTGAGTGAAAAACACCTTGTATTAGTTAGAGTTCTCTAGAGAAACAGAATCTAAAAGGAACACTCACAAATATAAAATTTATACAGTTGTCTCATGTGACCACAGGAACGCAGAGTCCAAAATCCTCAGAGTAGGCTGTGAAGCCGACGATTCCGATGGAGGGAATCCACAGGAGGGGCTCACCAGCCGAAACAGGAAGGACCTGTCTCTTCTGAATCCTCCTTATAAGACTTGCAGTGATTAAATTAAGCATTATTCATTGCAGAAGGCATGCCCCTTTGGTTGATTACAAATGGAACCAGCTGTGGATGAAGCTGACATGATCAAGATTAAATTTTATGGAGTGGATTATGAAATAATTTTATGAAATATCCTCATTGCAACAAACAAACCAGCACTTGCCCAACCACCACTTGGCCAAATTGACACATGAACCTGACCATGACATTCCACCCCTTGTCAACTTGGCAACTATACATACCACATTAAACCATACCTAATTTCCAAATAAAAAGCAATAAAGCACACATATTTTCTTTCACCTAACAATACTCAACTTTCCTGAACATAACTGCAAACACATTACATCTCTCCAAACTAGGGCGCAAATCCTTGGGTAATATTCATTTTTATACTTGATATCTTACAATTTAAATAGTATAACATGAACAAACCAGCATTACAGTTCTCATGTCTGTAACTGGTCACGTGGTTGAAGTTCATATTTATCACTACCTTCTTCCACTACCCATTTAATGTTCCCTTTACCTTCAGCAAGCACTTCAGTTGGTCACGGTTCTTTGCCTGGTGGGGAGACCCAGAACTTCATTCGTGATTTCAGAGCCATTGGTAGTCCTGCCTGGATTGCCTTGTTGCAGTTTTCCATTGATTTCAGTCACAAGGCATGGTAACACTAAAAGATGCCCTAAGGGATCTCCTATATTCCAAGAAAACTCTTCTTTACCTCCATTATGTAATTGCAGTCCTACTTCCTCCTGATAGTCAGGGTCAATTACCCCAGACAATAATGTAATCCCCTTCTTGGCTTGTTCATGTAGTGGCATAAGTAGCTCAAAGTGACCAGGTGGCAGTCTTAACTTCCAGGTCAATGGAATCACTGTTGTTTCTCCTGGAGGAAGCTCTCCCCCTTTTGGAACTAAAACCTGTAGACCAGCAGAGCTCTGTGTCACAGGGACAGGAAGCAAAAATTTTCCTAGTGGATCACTAGGGGTAATGAGTGGTTTCACTCCCATTTCTGCCCCTTGGTTCCTGGACCCATGGATCCTGGCTATGGGGAAAACAGCACCATACAGCGGACGCTGTTTCAGAGCATACACAGCTTCCTGGAGAACATTATGCCAGCCTTTCAAGTTTTTGCCACCTAGTTGGCACCGTAATTGAGTTTTCAAAAGGCCATTCATCCATTCTATCAATCCAGCTGCTTCTGGATGATGGGGAGCATGGTAAAACCAGAGATTCCATAAGCATGTGCCCATTCCTGCACTTCATTTGTTGTTAAGTGTGTTCCTTGATCAGAAGCAATGCTATGTGGAATACCATGACGATGGATAAGGCATTCTGTAAGCCCGCAGATGGTAGTTTTAGCAAAAGCATTGCATGCAGGGAAAGCAAGCCCATTTCCAGAGTATGTGTTTATTCCAGTTAGAACAAATCACTGCCCCTTCCATGAAGGGAGTGGTCCAATGTAATCAACCTGCCACCATGTAGCTGGCTGATCACCTCGGGAAATGGTGCCATATCAGGAGCTAAGTGTGTGTCTCTGCTGCTGGCAGATTAAGCACTCAGCAGTGGCTGTAGCCAGGTCAGCCTTAGTGAGTGGAAGTCCATGTTGCTGAGCCCATGCATAACCTCTATCCCTACCACCATGACCACTTTGTTCATGAGCCCATTGGGCAATAACAGGAGTTGCTGGGAAAAGAGGCTGACTGGTATCTACAGAAAGGGTCACCTTATCCACTTGATTATTAAAATCTTCTGCTGCTGAATTCACCCTCTGGTGTTCATTCACATAGGACACAAATATCTTCATGTTTTTAGCCCACAGACCTCCTTGTTAGCAATTTTCCAATTATGGTCTTTCCAAGTCTCTGACCATCCAGCCAAACCATTAGCAACAGCCCATTAGTCAGTACACAAACACACCTCTGGCCAGTTTTCCTGCCAAGCAAAATGAACAATCAAGTGCACTGCTCGAATTTCTGCCCACTGGCAGGGTTTCCTCTCACAACTGTCCTTCAAGGGCACCAGAAAGGAGTTGTAATGCTCCAGCTGTCCACTTTCAGGTGGAACCTGCATGTCACACTGAACCATCTTACAGAGAAAACAGAGTTTTCTATTCTTCAGTCAATTCATTGTAAGGAACTCCCCATGAGGCCATAGCTCTGGTCGGGGGGAGAAGGTAATGTGGGAAGAGTGGAAACCATGGGCATTTGGACCACTTCTTCATGTAACTTACTTGTGCTTTCAGGACCTGCTCTGGCTCTATCTCATATATACCATTTCCATTTTACAATAGAGTGCTGCTGCGCATGCCCAACTTTATGGCTTAGTGGGTCAGACAAAACCCAGCTGATGATAGGCAATTCAGGTCTCATGGTAACTTGGTGGCCCATGGTTAAGTGTTCAGTCACTACTAAGGCCCATTGGCAGGACAAAAGCTATTTCACAAAAGAAGAGTAGTTAACTGCAGCAGATGCTAAGGGTTTACTCCCAAATCCTAAGGGTCTGCATTGTGATTCTCCTATAGGGGCCTGCCAAAGGCTCCAGACAGCATCTCTATTTGCCACTGACATTTCCAGCACCACTGGATCTGCTGGATCATATGGCCCAAGTGGCAGAGCAGCTTGTACAACAGCCTGGACCTGTTGCAGAGCCTCCTCTTGTTCAGGTCCCCACTCCAATTTAGCAGATTTCTGGTCACTCAATAAATGGGCCAGAGTAGCACACCCAAATGAGGAATGTGCTGATGCCAAAATCCAAAAATACCAACTAAGCATTGTGCCTCCCTTTTGGTCATAGGAGGGGCAGATGCAGCAATTTATCCTTCACCTTAGAAAGGATATCTCGATATGCCCCAGACCACTGGACACCTAGAAATTTCTCTGAGGTGGAAGGCCCCTGTATTTTTGTTGAATTTATCTCCCATCTTCTGACACACAAATACCTTATCAGTTAATCTAGAGTAGTTGCTACTTCTTGCTCACTAAGTCCAATCAACATGATATCAGGAATATAATGGACCAGTGTGATGTCTTGCAGGAGGGAGAATTGGTCAAGGTCCTTGTGGACAAGATTATGACATAAGATTGGAGAGTTGATATACCCCTGATGTAAGACAGTGAAAGTATATTGCTGATCTTGGCAGCTGAAAGCAAACTGTTTCTGGTGGTCCTTACTGACAGCTATTGAGAAAAAAGCATTTGCCAAATCAATAGCTGCATACCAGGTAAAGGGGATGTATTGATTTCCTCAAGCAATGGTACTACATCTGGAACAGCAGCTGCAATTGGAGTTAGCACCTGATTGAGCTTACGATAATCCACTGTCATCCTCCAAGACCCTTCTGTTTTTTGTACAGGTCAAATAGGAGTGTTGAATGGGGATGTGGTGGTAATCAGCACCCCTGCACCTTTCAAGTCCTTAAGAGTGACAGTGATCTCTGTAATCCCTCCAGGAATCTGGTTGAATATTTTGCTAGGTAGGGGCTGTTCCAGTGGCTTCCACTTGGCCTGTCCTACAATAATAGCCCTCACTGCATGAGTTAGAGTGCCATTGTAGGGATTCTGCCAGTTTCTCAGTATATCTATACTAATTATACATTCTGGAACTGGGGAAATAACTACAGAATGGGTCTGGGGGCCCACTGGACCAACTGTGAGGCGGACCTGGGCTAAAATTCCATTGATCACCTGGCCTCATAAGACCTCACCCTGACTAGTGGACAAGAGTGATGTTTTGGGTCCCCTGGATTTAATTTCACTTCTGAACCAGTGTCTAATAATCCCTGAAATATCTGATCATTTCCTTTTCCCCAATGCACAGTTACCCTGGTAAAAGGCCATTGGTCTCCTTGGGGAAGGCTTGGAGGAAGATTAACAGTATAAATTTGTGGCAGTGTAACAGGATTCTCCCCCAAATGACCTGGCCTCTCCCCTTCATTCAAGGGGCTCTGGGTCTGTAAACTGTTTCAAGTCTGGAAATTGATTAAAGGGCCGTGACTCTGTGCTTTTGTAATTCAGGTTAGACTTCTGCTCACTTGACCTAGAACTCTTTTGTTTATACAGCTCGAACAAGAATTTAGTAGACTGCCTTTCTATTGTATTTCTAGGTACCCATGATTTAATAGTCAGTGCCACAAATCTCTGATTCATATAATTTGACATCTGCTTTGAGTTTGCTATTATAATAACCATGTCTACCCTGTCTTTGGTGATTAAGTGCTGCCACCTGGCTTCTGCCAACTTGGAATCCTGTCATCCTCATTGTGTTTAAGGAGTACAGCTCAGTGACAGCAGTTCCTACAGTAATATCTGACCTGCACAGAAGTGCAAATACCAACCCCTTCAGGGATGATGGTGCTAGTCTCACAAATTTATTTCCTACTGTTCTGGTAAAAGGTGTATCCTCTGGACATTCCTGGGGTGTAAGAGCAGGCTTTGCATGATAAATCCACTCTAACATTCCAATCTCTCTAAGCCTCTGGATCCCCTCATTTGCATTATGCCAGGGCAGTTCTGACATTTCAGCCTCAGGTAATGTTGGCCATCTTTTGATCCATGTTTCAACCAACCATCCAAACTAACTGTTAATACCTTTTCTAACCACTTGAGTTATAACATTGAATGCAGAATCTCTGCTTAGTGGGTCTATATCAATAAATTTAGCCTGATCCAACCTTATATTCTTCCCACCATTATCTCACACCTTTAAAATCCATTGCCACATATTTTCTCTGATTTCTGTGTATATAAATTGGAAAACTCACACAGTTCTTTTGGAGTATAATGTACCTCCTCATGTGTGATACTTTGTACCTCACCTTTAGGGGCCTGTTGGGATTTAGTCTAGTTATAGGTCTGGAAGAAATGAGGGGTGGTGGGGGTGGTTCATAAAAAAATTAGAAATATCTTCCAAGCCATTTGCTTCAGAGACTTCATTTGCAGTTTCATCTGGTGAAACTGGATTAATCACTCTAGGGCTAATCCCTTCAAGAGGAGTTTGGGTGGCTAACTCCTCAAGGCAGGCTGGAGGTGGGGAGGTTATGTCCACAGGGCAAAGTATTACAGCATTATCTACAGAAGATTCAGCATGACCAATGTTTCAACCTCATCCCCGTCATCATTATCAATCCATATGTCATCATTCCATTTTTCAGGGTCCCACTCCTTTCCAATCAATGCCCTCACTTTAATGGCAGACACCATGTAAGATTGAGATTTAAGTTTACATTGTAAAGTTGCTACTCTAACAATAAAATTTTAAGTCTGATTTTCAAAGCTCTCAAATCTACGGCTACAAGAAATAAGATTTTCCTTCAGGATACTCATAGAAATGTCTACATCTTTCAGTCGGTGCTTAAGCTTCTTGTTTGAAGCCTTAAACTCATCCCTTTCACCTTTAATGTAGCCAGTGTATCACCAACAACCAACAAACATCTCTATACCTCTTATTTCTACAAAACTCTGTAAAGGTGTGAAAAACATTATCCCTCAGAACCTGGCTTCGTACTAGCAAAGCATTAGGAGAATCGAATGGTAATATTTTGACTTTCTTTTGCCAACTCACTTCATGGATTGGGAGTGTCATTTTGATTATGGGAATCAGTGTCCTTAGTGTTTTTGAGTCCAGTCAGAATAAAAACCCATTTTTAAGATTCTGTTTCTTATGAACCACTCCTGGTACCAAGCTGTATTAGAATTCTCTAGAGAAACAGAATCTACAGGGAACACTCGCAAATATAAAATTTATAAAGGTGTATCACGTGACCACGGGAATGCAAAGTCCAAAATCGACAGAGTAGACTGTGAAACCGACGATTCCGATGGAGGGTCTGGATGACTTCCACTGGAGAGGCTCACCAGCCATAACAGGAAAAGCCTGTCTCTTCTGAATCCTCCTTATAAGGCTTTCAGTGATTATATTAAACATCACTCATTGCAGAAGACATGGGCCTTTGGCTGATTACAAATGGAATCAGCTGTGGATGTAGCTGACATGATCATGATTTAACTCTATGAAATGTCCTCATCACTACAGACAAGCCAGCACTTGCCCAACCCCCACTTGGCCAAGTTGACACATGAACCTGACCATGACACATATGTATAATGGAAGAGCTACCTTTGTGGACATATTACCTCCTTTTCTTATCTCCTTAAGGGCTGGAGATACCATCTAGAATAGAGCTTAAGTGTCAGGGTTTCAGACTTTCAGCTGCAGCCACGGAGAATACTAGAAATTCCTAAATTATTTTCTTTTCACAAGTGTTTCACCTAGTATTTTATTCTCAAACATCTGCATTTATCTGTCATCACTGTAAACATCCATGTTACAATGAGACTTTAGTATTAATTACTTATATGGTTGTACTAGCACAACTTGATATCTTGTGGAAAGAGTTGTGGGCCCAAGGGCCTCAGAACCCAAGGCTCTTTCTCCAAGACAACTGCTTCTGCCAACCTAGACACCCATTTTTGCAAGATCATGAATAAGTTATTTTCTCCTCCACAATAGACTGAACATTTGTTCTCCTTCAGGTACAATGTTCTTTATAACAACTTTGGTTGCCCTTCCAGGATCTGAGGCTTTGGAAGGGGACCCCCCAGTGATGACAATGGGAAGGCACATCCTGCTGATTAAGCTGTTTCAAAATCTTCTGTGGTTGGGCCACCTCCAACAGCCAGAGAGACCCAAGACCTCCACCAATTGTGAACAAGAAAGAGGAAGGTCTGCCTCACAGTGACCATGAAATTTTGTGCATGGACCAAGGTAAGAAAATTGCTGTTAAGTATTGCCTTGATGGTCGGGAAGGATCCTGATGAGCCTGAGGTGAAGTGTGTTTGTCTGAGGCACACAAAGCAAGTGCCAGAGTCCCAAACCACCTCTGTGAGGGAAAGGAGGTGGTCTGGTGATGGAGGAAGTAAAATGGTGCTGAGGGAAAGGGACATATACAAGACTCAGGATGGGGAATAAAAGCAGATGGCCAACCAGGGAAAACGGGAGGGAGTGCCAGTAGAGGCACCTGGGGAGATACCATTAAGGAGAATGTTAAAATATTGAGCTGATAATGATTGAACAAAGGGGAAGGATAAACAAGAAATGGTTAAATAGTGTTATATTTGGACCAAAGAAAGCATTGTGCTGTCTGATGTATTCTGGCCAAAATACAGGGCAGATGAGCATTGGCTTTATGAAAACTTCATGCTTTATGTTAATGATAAGAAGCCTTTTTCTAAAGATGAGTCAGATTATACCATTAGGTAGGGGGGCTCCTAACTTTATCTTGTAAATGTAACCCTAGAGCCAGGGGTTCTAAATCTTTAGAAGCTAAAGCCTTGGATCCTTTACTGAGCCTTCTTCCACCCTATGCTCCTCCCCATGGCCAGGGACTGTTGGACACTGAAGGTCCAATGAAACTAACCTGCATTACCCCTGGAGAGCAAGAAGGGCAATCAGGGCCTACTGCTCCACCCATGACAACACACCAAGCATTGAGGAAAGAGTTGGAACAGTGTAAGAAAGATATACAGGATTTTCCACTTCCAAGGACTCCTGAGAGAAAAAAGATAAGGGGAACATACACCTGTTGAATCTCTATACCCTCTGAGAGAAGTACCTGTTGGACCAGGGGAAATTGGCTATGTAAACACCTCCTTGACAAGTACAGAAGTGAGGAACTTTAAGAAAGAAATGATATCATTAATGGATGATCTAGCAGGGCTAGCCAAACAACTGGATCAATTTTTAAGGCCAGCTTATATACCTAGTCTGAACTTATATCCATACTGAATATCCTCTTCATGGGGGAAGAAAGGAGAGTGGTGAGGAGGGCAGCTATGTGAGAATGGGAGAGGCAGCATCCACTCGAACAAGGGGTGATGGTAGCAGAGCAAAAATTCCCTAATGTATATCCCAACTGCGATAACAATGATCAGGAGGACAGGGAACAAATGAGAGATCTTAGAGACCTCATTATACAAGGGATAAAGTTGGAGGTACCCAAATCTCAGAACTTGAATAGCCCTTTTGAAGGTGGTCCAAGGAAAAAATGAGACTCTTTCTGCTTACCCTCAAAAATTAATGGGCCAGGCAGGGAAATACTCAAGAATGGACCCTGATAGTCATGTGGTCCGAAGAATATTAAAGGTCAGCTATGCAAAGGGGCCTTGGCTTGATATTCAGGAAAAGATCCAGAAAATAGATGGGTGGATGGGTAAACAATTGGAAGAGCTATTGAGAGAAGTCCCAGGGAGTATTTGTGAGAATGGAAGAGGAAAGACAGAAGCAGAAAGCTAAGGTCAAGATAAGCAGAGTCTACCACATTGTCAAGAAGAGATTAGAGATAAAGCAGGGAGGAGACAGAAAAAGGCAAGATAGAGAAAGAGTCTGGACCAGAAGAAATAAAAGAGAGAGGAGGACATGGGCCTCAGCAGCGTGTTATCCTTCTGGGAAATCTGGTCATTTTAAAAAGGTGTGTCTGCGTTTAAAGAAAAAAGGTCTGGTGATACCCTTGATGAATCTTGAAGATTAGGGAGGTCAGAGGCTCCTTGACCCAAAAGCCCACTGGGAGCCTTTGGTAAATCTGAATGTGAGTTCATATCAGGAAGATATAACATTTTTGGTAGACATTGGGGCAGCTTGATCTTCTGTGAATCACATCCCAAAGGGGATTGAATTCTCTGGTAGCTCCCTCACAGATTTGGAAGTAAAAGACGAAGGATTTAAGTCCCCATTTTCAAACTTACTAATATCTATTTGGAAGGGAACCAAATTTTAAGTTCCCTGTTATACATTCCAAAAGCCAGGAGTAACTTATTGGGAAAAGAACTAATAGTACCCATGGGACTGGACCTGGAGGTAAGGGGTGGCCAAATAGATCTTTTCTTAGCCTTGCTTACCAAAGAAAATGAGAAAGATGTCCAAGAAAAAGTGTGGGTGAGGGAGGTAAGTGGAGTTGCAAGTCCCCCCTATAAAAATTAAAATGAAAAATGAAGGGGAGGTGGCTTGTCAAAGACAGTATCCCATCCCATTGAAGGAGAGACAAGGACCTCAGCATATCATTGAAGGTCTCTTTCAAGATGGGTTCTTGGAAAAGCGTATGTTCACTTTCAGTATGCCCATTTTTCCTGTCCAGAAAGCAGATGGCAGTTGGAGGATGGTACAGGACATGAGAGCCATCAATCAAATTGTTCAAGTTAGACACCCCATGGCCCCTAACACTTATACTCTCCTTAGTAGAATTCCCTACCATCATAAGTGTTTCAGTGTAATAGATCCGAAGGATGTCCCAGAGAATAGGGAATTATTTGCCTTTGAAGGGGAAAATCCCCTCACTGGAAGAAGGCAACAATATAAGGAGACAGTCCTACCACCCGGGCTTCACAAAGTCCCCCAATCTCTTTGGGCAGGAACTTAAAAAAATGTTGGAATGATTTTTTATCCCATCTGAAAAAAATCTGAGAAAAGGGTACCCTAAAATACCCTTTTACAATATGTAGATGATGTCTGTTAATATCAAGTTAAGAAAAATAGGGGTTGTCCAGGCTAAAAGGACCTTTTAAACTTCTTAGGGAACCAAGGACTAAAGGCATCAAAAAATAAACTGCAGTTTGTGGAAAGGGAAGTTAAATATTTAAGTCACCTTATAAGTGAAAAAAAAAGAGAATAAATCCAGAAAGAATTCAGGCCATAGTTGCCTTTTCCTGGACAAAAAGGGAACTAAAGAAATTCTTAGGATTAGTGGGATACTGTAGGTCATGAATAGATTCTTATGCCTCTCAAATTAAAGAGTTATACCAAAAACTATTAGAGAAAAATTAGAATGGAGGGAAGTAGGAGCCTTAGAAGGGCTCAAATGGGCATTAGCACACACTCCTGTTCTAACTCTCCTCTCCCCCAAGAAACCTTTCCATCTATTTGTTACAGTAAATAAAGGAACAGCATTGGGGTACTAACTGAAACTTAAGGATGCCAAAGGAGACCTATAACTTTCCTTTCTAAACTTTTGGACCTTGTCTCCAGAGAATGGCCCAGGTGCATTCAGGCTGTGCAGCAACCACTCTCCTAGTAGAAGAAAGTAGGAAACAAAACTATGGAAGGGCATAAGTGCTCAGCAGCTCTCATCAGGTCAAGACTATTTTATCCCAAAAAGTGGGGAGGTGGCTGACTGATTCATGAATCCTGAAGTATGAGGCAATCTTAGTGGAGGATGACTTGGTTTTGACCATAGACAATAGCTTGAATTATTCTTTCTTTGGAAAGTGCCTGACCAGATGGAAGCCCTTGCATATAACTGTTTGGACTTAATTGAGTATCAAACCCAAGTTTGGTCTGAATTTACATTCAGGGAAAATATTTATAGATGGGTCTAGGATCCTGGAGGGAAAGAAGCACAATAGTTATGCAATTGTGGATGGACTAACATGAAATAAAGGGAGCTAGTTGATTGCCCAATGATTGGTCAGCTCAAACTTGTGAGTCGTATACATTAAACCAAACCCTCAAATTATTAGAAAGAAAATATGATAGAGACTACACTAACCCTAAGTATGACTTTGGGGTAGAACACACATTTGGAAAAATCTGGGAAGAAAGGGGACTAATAGCAAGATGAAGGAATTGGTCTATGGAGAATTAATAAAACAAGTATTAATTCATCTACTCTTACCAATGGAAATATCAGTGGTGCACATAAATGGACATCAGAAATGCCATAAATTTGAGGCAAATGAAAAGGCTAAGGAAGCTTCTCTTTCCCCCTATGAAGTTAGTACTCTTAATACCCTCCATTCCCAGAAAATTTGAGGTCTTTGAATTCTCTGAGAAGGAAATAAAGGAACTGGAACAATTGGGAGCAAGTCCAGACAGTCAGAGGAGATGGGTCCCCCCAGATAGCAGGCAGACATTGCATAAACAGGTAATGAGGGAAATATTAGCAATATTACATCAGGGAAGACAATGGGGAGTACAGGCCATGTGTGACCTGGTTCTTAAACATTTTGGGTGCATGGGCCTCTACACTGTAGCTAAACAAACATGTGGACAGTGCATAATTTGCCAAAAGATCAATAAAAAGGTTCTAAGGAAACAGGTACAAGGGGGAAGGGAACAAGGCTTCAGGCCATATCAAAGTATTCAGGTTGATTACACTGAGATGCTTCCAGTGGGATGGCTAAAATATATTCTGATTCTTGCAAAACATCTAACAGGGTAGGTGCAAGAATATCCTGCAGTCTCAGCTACAGCATCAGAAACTTCCAAAATTATCCTTGAAGAAATCATTCCCTGCTTTGGATTGGTAGAGAACGTTGATTCTGACAATGGTAGCCTCTTCACCTCCTGTGTACTGTGAAGTGTTATGCAAAACTTAGGTGCAGCATGGGATTTTCACACACCCTGGTATCTTCTATCCTTGAGAAGAGTGGAAAGAATGAATCAAACCTTAAAGAAGCATCTTTATAAACTGGTCTTAGAAACCAAGTTACCTTGGACTAAGTGTCTACCCATAGGTGTACTAAGAATAAGAACTGCACCTAGGAAAGAATTAGGGATCACCCCTTATGAAATGCTATTTGGTTTGCCTTTTCCAGAACTAGAGATCTCCCTTCCTTAGAATGAAAGGATCTCTTCCTTAAGAATTATGTATTGGCTTTGTCCTCTACTGTGTCATCCCTCAGGCACCATGGATTACTGGCCTAGATTGCACCTCTTGAATTTGCTTTCCATCAATGCCAACTTGGCAGTTGGGTTCTCATCAAATTGTGGAAAGAACCCAAACTACAACCATCCTGGGAAGGACCCTATCGATTTAACAATTGAGGCAGATATCTTGGGAGCAGAGAAGGGCTGGACCCACTATACCCTAGTGAAAGGACAAGTACCTGAGCCAGATGGTATACTGGGGGAAAATAACTCTAACTTTGGACCCTTTAAAAATTACATTGAAGGGACAATACTTGGAGGATAAAAGGGGTTTTTAGATTTAGGGGGTTTTAACCTAACATAATTAATAGTGACCCTGATAAAAGGACAGAAGAGGGATCTGAGATCCAATTTAAAAATAAGAATAATTATACTAGTCATATTGCTCCAAATTGGAGATACAATAAACCCTGTCAAGTTGGTGGTGAGTGTAGCTGAAGGTTTAGAGTCCCAAACAGTGCAGTTTAATGCTTTACAGGTGGTGGGCCATGGAAACTTTGTAGGTCAGTGATGATTAAGTTGGAAAAATGGGTTCCTGTATTCAGAGCCGGTAAGAAATTACTGGAAGGGAGTCTCTGGGAAGATTCTGGATGGAGGACCTCTCCCCAACACCAATAATGTCCTTTTCAATTTGTCCTTCAATGGAACCTAAGAACACTCAACTAGAGGTTATTTCCCTAATACAGAATTTCCCAAAGTTGTCAGGGAGGACAAGACAGAAGAATTGGAGCAAACAATAAGGGTAGGAACAGGGTGCAGAGATACAAATGTCTGGGTGGAATGGATCAAATGCACAGTACAGAATCTAGACAAAAGCAACCATTATGCTTATGCAACAGGCCAACTCACTGTTCTTGTCAAGCACCCTTCCCAATGGGTATGGAGGAACATGAAAAGGAGTCCAAGTGCATTGTCCTCCTTTTTCAGAATACTACTCCTGGTGAAAATTGCAGTATGCTATCCTCTCTTTTCCCTCCAGTCAGGGGTGGAAAAGTCAAGGCCATACTGACTTTTTGTTTCAGTTCAGGAAACCACTCTTCCTGTCTCTCTAGACAGGAAAAAGGGCTCCAGGACCTTGGGACCATGGTTTCACATACCCAAGCATGGGATGTGACAGAGGATAATACTGGCAATTTTTCCAGTTCACCACACCATGAGCAGGCCTTTGGTGATACTGTGGAAAGGTTATCCTCCAACAAATTTTGCCCAAGAAGTGGCAGGGGACTTGTGCTCTTTTCCAATTGGCCATCCTGTTCACCCCAGCATTTGAAAAGGAGGAGGACAAGCTGATTTAGATCAGTATAGGGGTGCCAAGGGAAATCCCAGATGAGTTTAAGTCTAAGAACCAAGTACCTGTAGGATTTTGAGTCATCCTAATTCTGGTGGATCACCATCGACAAAAATGTGAATTGGATTAATCAGCAAAGGATACAGTTAAAGAAATAACAAAATAGTTTATGCTACTAGCTGAATGACCTGGGAAAATAGGATCGCCCTAAAAATGATGTTAGCCAAAAAGGAAGGCATTTGTGTTATGGTCAGAGGTAGTTGCTTACATTTATCCCCAATAATACAGCCCCAAATGGAACTATCACCAAAACTTTACAAGGTCTGAGGTCCTTATCTGAAGAATTGGTGAAAAATTCAGGCATTGTTGATGCTCTCACAAGATGGTTAGAAAATTCGTTTGGGGAATGGAAAAGGGTGACACTGTCCATACTAACTTCTTTAACCATCATAGCTGGGATACTCACAATACTTGGGTGCTGCATTATTCCAGGTGCCCAAAGATTAGTTCATTAAGAACCACCTTAAAAGAGGAAGATTCCTATGATGAAGAGTGTAAAAAGGCTCTCATCAGGTTTGATGTAGAGGTTAAAATGTGAAAACTAAAGGTTTGAAAAGAAAGAGGGGGATTTGTAAGATTCAAACTTTAAGTTTACTTTCACAAAGGTGACACAGACAGGGAAAGGGGAAGGCCTCTGATGCAAGCTAAGGGCTGATGCCAAATTCTTAAGGGCCAGGGTCACTAAAAATGTAAAACATAATCAAAAGGATAACCTTTGGTAGGAAGTACAAATTAGTTAGATTTCCCAGATGGGTTGTAACCTTTGCAGTATCCAATCAGTGGAGAATCAGGGGAGGGTCTGTGGGTCAGGAACAGGTATAACCATCTTGGTGTTCTATTGTTTGGCACATCAGTCAACATTTTGTGTTTGACTGGGTGCCTGTCCTTGCAAGATCATGAATAAATTCTTTTCTCCTCCACAATCAGAAGAGCGTTTGTTTTCCTTCAGGTACGGTGTTCTTTCTAACAATGAGTAGATGTATTAATGTAAATTTCTGGATTTTAGTAATTGTCTTGTGGTTATGTAAGAACATGTCCTTGTTTGTGGAGAATGCATATTAGCTTATTCAGGGGTAATAAATCATTATGTCAGGAATTTACTACTTTCAAATGGTTCAAGGGATAAAATTTCTTTGTACTATGCTGGCAACTTTTCTATGACAGATTGTTTAGATAGACACAGACAGAGCCAGACAGATAAAAAACAGAAACAGAAATATAAAGTTTTGATGCTAGGGCATTTCTTTGAATAACACTTTAGATTTAAAAACAATTTTTTAAAATCCACATTAAAATTTACAGGCTTGAATTTATCTATCTGAATATTTTTAGCCTGGCTTTTCTAGACCTGGCTAAGCAACTGATTTCTCAAGTTTTTTGTTTTAGTTTTGTTTTTTACCCATCTCACATATTAGGGCTCTATGTTTTTTTTTTTTTTACTCATCCCAGGACTCTATTCTCCCAGAAAGAAGAAATGACCAAATCCCACATGAGATTTAAATGATGTTTTTATTTTGTTACTTAATTCTGCAATGTGGATAAAGTAGTTTACAATAATCCCAGCAATATGATAATTAGGGAAAAATCTAACTTGAATTACAAAAAGAGAGTGTCACAGTTCCTTAATCAATTTCCAGACTTGAGACAATTTACAGACACAGAGCCTCTTGAATGAGAAGAGAGCCAGGTACCCTTGGGAAAAGACCTAGTAAAACTGCCACAAATATATACTGTTAATCTTCTTCCAAGCTTTCCCCAAGGAGACCTATGAACTTTTACCAGGATAAATGTACAGTGGGGAAAAGGAAATGATCAGATATTTCAGTGATTATTACACACTGGTTCTAGGTGTCCAGTGGTGTGGGGCATGTTGAGATATCCTTTCTAAGGTGAACTATAAGTTGCTGCATCTGGCCCTTCCTATGACCAAAAAGAGGCACAAGGCCTAGTTTGTCTCTTTGGATTTCTGTGGCAACATATTCCTCATTTAGGTGTACTACTCCAGCCCATTTATCAAGGGACTACAAAAGCAGCTAGTTTTGAGTGGGGACCTGAACAAGAGGAGGCTCTGTGACAGATCCAGGCTGCTGTACAAGTTTCTCTGCCACTTGGGCCATAAGAGCCAGCAGATCTAGTTGTGCTGGAAGTATCTGTGGCAAATAGGGATGATTTAGGGAGCCTTGGGCAGGCCCCTATAGGAAAATCACAAATCAGACCATTTGGATTTTGAACTAAAGCCTTACCATCTGCTGCAGATAACTATTCTACTTTTGAGAAACAGTTTTTGGCCTGTTCCTGGTCCTTGGTAGAAAAGAAAGGCTTAACCATCAAGTTACCATGAGACCTGAATTGCCTATCACAAGTTGGGTGTTGTCAGACCCATGAAGCCATGAAGTTGGGTGTGTGCAGCAACACTCTATCATAAAATGGAAATGGTATACATGAGATAGGGCCAGAGCAGGTCCTGAAGGCACAGATAAATTACTTGAGGAAGTGGCCCAAGTGCCTATGGTCTGCATTCCTGCCATATTACATTTTCTTTCCCAGACTAGTGTTTAGGAAAAGAGACCAGACCAGAACTCCTCTTGAGGAGTTCCTTACAATGAGTTGACCAAGGAAGAGAAAACTTTGCCCAGGTTTATGGATGGTTCTACACGATATGTAGGTACCACCCAAAAGTGGACAGCTGCAACACTACAACCCCTTTCTGAGATGTCCTTGAAGGACAGTGGTGAGGGGAAATCTTCCCTGTGGGCAGATCTTCAAGCAGTGCACCTGGTTGTTCATTTTACTGTGAAGGAGAACAGGCCAGATGTGCATTCATATACTGATTCATGTGCTGTTGCTAATGGTTTGGTTTGATGATCAAGGAATTTGAAAGAGCATGATTGGAAAATTGGTGACAAAGAGGTCTGGGGAAGAGGTATGTGGATAGACATTTCTGAGTAGGGATACAAACATGAAGATATTTGTGTCTTGAATGCTCACCAGGGGGTGACTTCAGTAGGGGAAAGTTTAATAATGAAGTAGAAAAGGTTGTCCATTCTGTGGATAGCAGTCAGCCTCTCTCCCCAGCAACTCCTGTCATTGCCCAATGGGCCCATGAACAAATTGGCCATGGTGGTAGGGATGGAGGTTATGCCTGGGCTCAGCAACATGGACTTCCACTCACCAAGACCGACTTGGCTACAGCCACTGCTGAGTGCCCAATCTGCCAGCAGCAGAAAGCCACACCCAACCCCTGATATGGCACCATTTCCCAAGGTGATCAGCTGGCTACATGGTGGCAGATTGATGACTTTAGACTACTACCATCATGGAAGGGACAATGATTTGTTCTAACTGGAATAGACATGTACTCTTGATATGGATTTACTTTCCCTGCACATAATACTTATGCCAAAACTACCATCCATGACTTAAAGAATGCCTTATCCATTATCATGGTGTTCCACATAGCATTGCTTCTGATCAAGGAACGCACTTCACAAAAAGTGAAGTGCAGAAATCAGCACATGATCATAGAGTTTTCATCCAGAGGCAGCAGGATTGATAGAACAGTGGAATGGCCATTTGAAAGCTCAATTACAGTGCCATCTAGGTGGCAATACCTTGCAGGGCTGGGGTGATGTTCTCCAGGAAGCCATGTATGCTCTGAATCAGCATCCACTGTATGGTTCTGCTTCTACCATACCAAAGATCCATGGGTCCAGGAACCAAGGAGTGGAAATGGAAATGACACCACTCACTATTACCCCTAGTGATCCACTAGGAAAATTTTTGCTTCCTGTGTCTGTGACCTTGTGCTCTGCTGGTCTACAGATTTTAGTTCCAGAAGGGGGAAGTCTTCCACCAGGAAAAACAATGATTCCATTGAACTGGAATCTACAACTGCCACCTGGTCACTTTGGGTTACTCATGCCACTGGATCAACAAACCAAGAAGAGAATTACTTCACTGGCTGAGAAGATTGACACTGACTATCAGGGGGAAATAAGATTGCAACTACACCATGGAGGGAAAGGAGATTTCTTGGAATATATAAGAAATCCACCAGGGCATCTCTTAGTACCATGCCCTGTGATGAAAATCACTGGAAAACTGTAACAACCCATTCCAGGCTCTGAAATTTTAGGAATGAAGGTTTGGGTCTCCCTACTAGGCAAAGAACCATGGCCAGCTGAAGTGCTTGTTGAGGGTAAAGGGAACATGGAATGGGTAGTGAAAGAAGGCAGTGATAAATATGAACTATGATCACATAATCAGTTACAGAAACAAGGACTGTAATGTTGTTTTGTTCATGTTCTAGTATTTAAGTTGCAAGATATTAAGTTTAAGAGTGAATATTACCCAAGGATTTGCACCCTATCCTGGAGAGAGTTAATGTATTTTTTGTTGTACACAGGACAGTTGACTATTGTTAGGTGAGGAAAAAGTGTCTGTTATTGTTTTCTATTTAGAGATTAAGTATGGTTTAAGGTGATGTGTATAGCTGCCAAGTTGACAAGAGGTGGACTGTCATGGTCAGGTTCCTGTGTCAACTTGGGCAGGTGGTAGTGCTTGATTGTCTGATCAGTCAAGTGCCAGCCTGTCTGTTGCTATGAGGACATGTCATGAACATAAATCATGATCTCACTGGCTATGTCCACAGCTTATTGCATTTGCATTCAGTTAAGGGAAGTGTCTTCTGTAATGAGTGACACTTTATATAATCACAAGAAGGCTTTTAAGGAAGATTCAGAGGAGACAATCACTCTTTCTGCTTCAGCCAACCAGCCTCTCATGGGAGTTCATTGAGGACCTTAATCAGAGCTGCCAGCTTGCAGCCTGCCCTACAGAACTTGGACTCTACATCCCCACAGTTACATGAGACACTTTTGTAAATTTTATATTTCTGGATATCTCCTGCTCATTCTTTTTGTGTAGAGAAACCTAGCTAATACAGCCAGGAAAATAGGAAAAACTAATAAAATGGCAGGAATATGTTTATGATTTCAGTAATCATAATGCATCTGAATAGTTCAAATTACCTTTTAGAAGACAAAGACTCTCAAATTATACTAACAGATAACAAATTCAATTTTTAAAAAACCAACAAAGTAATATTTGAAATACTATGTAAAAGGTAGAAAATAAAGATGAAAAAAATGACAGAAGAAAAAATAAGGAAATTTGAAAACAATACACTTGCAATGAATCAAGCTCATTTGGCTGAGAAGTAGATAAAAGACAAGGAAATATGAAAACAAATACAGCCTAAGCAACTATAGGACAACAATACATACAAAATGGGAGTCCCAAAAGGGAAATAAAAAGAGAATGGGACAGAAGAAATAGCTAAAGGAATAATGACAGATCTGCCCCATCTTAGGTGAAGATGTGAATGTGCACACACAAAAAATCAGAGACACCGAACAGGATAAAATGTAAAATACATGTCATCATATATTGATTACACTATCAAATTCAAAGAACAAGGACAGACTTTTGTAAGCTGCAAGAGAAAAGTTGTATTATGTACAAGGGAGTATGAATTAGCTTGAGTGCCAATTAATCAGCAGAAATCATGGAGGAAAGAAGGCAGTGGGTTGAAATACTTAGCACTGAAGGAAAAACAATTGCCAACCAAGAATTTCGTATCCAGAGAGACTCTTGTTAGAAAATGAGGGTGAGTGTTCTAGTTTGGCAGTTGCTGGAATGCAATATATCAGAATTGAAATGTTTTTTTAAAAAGGGAATTAAATAAATTGCTAGTTTACAGTTCTAAGACTGAAAAAAAATGCTCCAATTAAGATAAGCCTATAGAAATGACCACTCTAAAGCATCCAGAGAAAGATACCTAGGTTCAAGAAGGCTGATGACATTCAGGGTTTCTCTCTTGGCTGCAAGGGCTCATGGTGAAGTCTGCTAACTTTCTCTTCCAGCTTCTTGCTTCCTGAAGCTCCCCAGGGGGCATTTTCCTTCTTAATCTCCAAAGGTCTCTGGCTAGTGGACTCTGCTTTGTGATTCTGTGGCATTTTGCTGTAGCTTGTCTAATCATTTTCAAAGGGCATTCTCTCCTAAAAGTGTCTCCTCTTTTATAGGATCTGAGTAAACTAATCAAGATTCATGTAGAATGAATGGAGGCACTTCTTCATCTAATTAAGTTTAACACCCACAATTGATTGGGTCACATCTCCCTGGAGAGAACCTAATCAAGCTTCCAGCCCATAGTACTGAATGAGAGATTAGAAGAAACCATTGCTCCCACAAGTTTGATTAGGATTAAAACATGGCTTTTCTAGGGTACATAAATCCCTTCAAACTTGCACAGGAAGTATAAGAAATTCTCAGATAAACAAAAGCTGAGGGTGTTCACCACCCTAAGAGACTAGTCTCATAATAGCAATGCAAAGGAGTTTTCAGATTGAAAGGAAAAGACACAGACAGTGGCTCAAGGCAGTAAAGAAATAAAGAACTGTGGTAAAGGTAATTATTTGAGTTATTATGAATACCAGGATTACTGTGATGTATTGCTTGGTATGCAACTGCACTTCTTCCTACAGGTAATAAAATGCAAGTGCACACAATGTAGTGATAAATCTATGGTAATGGACATATATAAAGATATAAGTGGTAACAAGTTCAAAAAATGTTAGGGTCACAGGAATATAGAAAAAGTATACATACATGCTAGTGATGTTAAGTTGGTTCAAACCAAATATGACTGTTTTATATTTAGGATACTAAATTTTACTCCCTTGGTTACCACAAGGAAGATAGATGAAAAATATATCATATTTTTTTATGATATAAAAATATATCAATATATCTTCTTGGGTAGAAATGAGAAGGCATTCCATTTGGTACAATGCACAAAAGCAAATAAATATAAAAGTAGGATTTAATGGAAGTGAGGGACAAAATCTGTACAAGACTAATAAAATCTAAATAGCAATGAGGCTGAAGGAAGTCCTTTATTATAAACATCAAAAGGCATTGATTGGCAGAATGGATAAAGAAGCATGTCCCAACTATGTACTGTCTGCAAGAGACTGATCTGAAACTCAACTATCAACTAGATTGATGGTGAAAGCATGAGAAGAAATATACCATGCAAATAGTAACTGTGATGGTTAGGTTCTGGTATCCACTTCACCAAGTGATCAGACCTAGTTGTCTTTGCAGGCAAGCACAGGCCTGACCATTGCTGCAAGGGTATTTCATGGTTGGTTGATTAAATGGAAGACCGGTGTATTAAACCATCAGTCTGTTTATTGCAGCTGTGGTGGAATACATATGCAATTGACTAAAGCATTTTTCTCACTAACAAGATAAATCCAATCAGTTGAAGACATTTAAGGGAGAAGAGAGACTCCTTCACTACTTCTTCAGCAAGTGAGTCTGTCCAGTGGAGTTCATCCAGACACTTCACTGAGGTTGCCAGCTTCACAACCTGTCATACGGATTTTGGACTCTTCCATTCCCATAGTTGTATGAAACATCTCTATAAATCTCACATTTACAGATATCTCCTGTTGGCTCTGTTTCTCTAGAGAACCCTAACTGATACAGCTTGATACTGGAAGTGGTTCTAGAAAAAGAAACTTAAAAATTAATTTTGACTACTGGTTTTCTACTCTTAGTAGACTCAAAGGCACTAATGACTTTGTTTCCAATAATCAAGAAGGCACTGATATGGGGTGAGTAGGTAAGAGAGATACACAAAATATCATCATTAGATTCTTTAATGGTATGCTTATGTGAGACAAGACTGTGTGTGAGTGTGTTTCTGAAACCTTTGTGGAGTTTTATGGAATTAAGAGGTATAAAGATGTTGGCTGATTGTTGTTAGATATGGTGGATACAGTGATGAGGGTAATGGATGAGCTGAAGGCCTGAAATTTGCAACCTAAGCACCATATGAGCAATGTAATTTTCCATGTGTGCCCTGAAAGAAAATTTCATTTTCTGTGGTCAAAGATTTAAGATCTCTGTAAAGCAGACACAGAGCCTTATTGTGTCAGTAGAAGATTGACCCCATAAACTAAAATCTCAATCTTGCAGGGTGTCTGCTGTTAAAGCAAGGGATTGAAAAAAAAAACAATATCCTGAAATGTAGAATGAGGATATATGGCTTGATAATGAAGGCAGTGGGAAGCTGGAATCTGCTGAGTCTTTGTTAGATAGACCTGTAATGGACTGCCATGAAGAAAGAGCTTGCTGACCTCTAGTCTTCCTTGAGGAAACCATTTTCTGGCCTCAAGTCTGCCCAGAGGAGTCAACCTCCATGTAATGAGGTTAACCTTTCAGTTACTGCTAAACCTGTAACCACCTTCCTGGGGAAACAACCCTCACTCCTCTGTCTGGAGTGTCTAATCCTATTTCACCAGATGAAACTGCAATGGAATACCCTGAGGCAATTGGCTTAAAAGACACTTCTAGTTCTTTCTATGACACACCCCCACTACCCCTCTTTTCTTAACTAAAGTCCCAACAGGCCCCAAAATGCAAGACACAAAGTGTAACCCATGAGGGGGTATGTTATGCTCCAACAGAATTGCACGAATTTTCCAATCTGTATAGGCAGAAATCAAGGGAATGAATATTAAGAGTGTGAGATAATGGTGGAGGGAAGATAAGGTTGGGTCAAGCTCAATTTATTGATATGGACCCACTAAGCAAAAGTTCTGCGTTCAGTGTTTTAGCTTGAAGGGTTAAGAAAGGGCAGAAACAGTTTGGATGGTTGGCTGAAACATGTATCCAAAGACGGCCAACATTACCTAAGATTGAAATGCCAGACCTGCCCTGGTATAATGTAGATGAGGGGATCCAGAGGCTTAGAGAAAATAAATTAGAGTGAACTTATTATGTAAGAACTGCTCACACACCCCAGGAAAGTCCAGAGGACACATCTTTCACCAGAACCTTGAAAATAAATTTGTGACACTAGCTCCATTATCCCTGAAGAGCTCTATAGTTGGTCTACTCTGTAGGTCAGATATTACTGTGGGAAATGCTGCCACTGAGCTGGAATTCTTAAACAAAATGGGGAAAATCAAATCCCAATTTGGCATAAGCTACGTGGCTACAGTTAATCACCACAGACAAGGAGAGTGTGGCCACCATAATGGACAGAAGACCCCCAAATAATCTGACTCGCAGAGACTTGTGGTGTTGGCTAGAAGATCATGGGGTACCTGGAAATAAAATACATGGGTAGTCTACTGAATTCTCCTTTGAGCTGCATAAGCAGAAGAATTCTAGGTCAAGTAAACAGAATCTTACTTGAATTACAAAAACAGAGTCACAGTTCCTTAATCAATTCCCAGATTTGAGACGGTTTACAGACCCAGAGCCTCTTGAATGAGGAGAGGGCCATGTACCCTTGGGAAAAAACCTGTTTAAACCGTCACAAATTTATACTGTTAACCTTCCTCCCAGCCTTCCCCTGGGATACCTATAGCTTTTTACCAGAGTGACTGTGCATTGGGAAAAGGAAGTGATCAGATATTTGAGGGATAATTAGACACTGGCTCAGAAGTGACACTAATTCCAGGAGACCCAAATATCACTCTGGCTTACCAATCAGAATGGGGGATTATGGAGGTCATGTGATCATTGGACTTTTATCTCAGGTTCATCTCACAGTGGGTCCAGTGGGTCCCTGGATCCATTCAGTAGTTATTTTCCCTGTTTCAGAATGCATAAATTGAAATAGACATACTGAGCAACTGGCAGAATCCCCACATTTCCTTTCTGACCCATGGAGGGAGGACCATGATGGTAGGAAAGGCCAAGTGGAAGCCACTAGAACTGCCCCTACCTAGCAAAATAGTGAATCAGAAGCCATAATGGATTCCTGGAGGGATTGCAGAGATGAGTGCCACTCTTAAGGACTTGAAGGATGCAGGGGTGGTGGTTTCCACCACATTCCCATTCAACTCTCTTATCTGACCTGTGCAGAATACAGATGGATCTTGGATGATGACAGTGGATTGTCATAAACTTAACCAGGTGCTGCCCTCACTTGCAGCTGCTGTTGCAGATGTAGTATCATTGCTTGAGCAAATCAATACATCCCCTGGTACCTGGTATGCAGCTACTGATTTTACAGATGCCTTTTATCAATAGCTGTTAGTAAGAACCACCAGAAGCGCTTGCTTTCACCTGGCAAGGCAAGAATATGCATTCATTGCCCTGTCTCAAGGTATATAAACTCTCCAATCCTATGTCACAATCTTGTCCTCAGGGAACTTGATTAGACATCATGCTGCTCATTTATATTGGCATTATCAGGTTGATTGGACCTAGTGAGCAAGAAGAAGCAACTACTATAGACTTGCTTGTAAGGCATTTATGTGTCAAGGGATTGGAGACAAATTCAACAAAAATACTTCCCCTTTAGGGAAATTTCTAGGTGTCTGGTGGTGTGGGACATGTCAAAATATCCCTTTTAAGATGAAGGATACACTCTTGCTTCTGGTTCCTCCTACTATCTAAAAAGAGGCACAATGCCTAGTTGACTTCTTTGCACTTGGGGGAAAATATATTCCTCATGTAGATGTGCTACTCTGTCTCATTTAGCAGGTAACCAGAAAATCTGCTAATTTTGTGTGGGGCCCAAAAAGAAGAGACTCTGCAACAGGTCCACATTGCTGTGCAACCTGCTCTGCCACTTGGGTGATATGATCCAGCAGATCTAGTGGTACTGGAAGTGTCGGTGGCAAATTAGAATGCTTTTTGTCTGGAGCACTTGGCAGACCCCTATAGGAGAATCACAAGTTAGCCATTCAGATTTTAGAGTAAAACCTCACCATCCACTGCAGATAACTACTCTCTGATTAAAAAACAGCCTTTAATCTGCTATTTGGACTTTGTAGAGACTGAGCATTTAACCATGGACCACCAAGTTATCATGAGTTGCCTATTATTAGCTGGGTGTTGTCTGATCGACCAAGCCATAGATTTGAGCACATACAGCAGCCCTCCATCATAAAGTGGAAATGGTGTATAAGAGATAGAGCTTTAGCATGTCCTAACGGCACAAGTAAGTTACATGAGGAATTGGCCCAAATACCCATGGCCCCCACTCCTGCCACTTCACCTTCTCTTTCTCAGACCAGAGCTATGGCCTTTTGGGAATTTCCTTACATTCAGTTGACAGAGGAAAAGAGAACTGTCATGGTCTATAGATAGTTTTGCACGGTATGCAGGCACCCCCTGGAAGTGGACAGCTGCAGCACTACAGTCCTTATCTGGGTGTTCTTAAAGGACAAAGATGAGGGGAAATCCTCCCTGTAGGTGGAAATTCATGCACGACACCTGATTGTTCATTTTGCTTGGAAGTAGAATTGGTCAGAGAAATATTTTGTATATGGATTAATGGGACGTTGCTAATGATTTGGCTGGATGGTCAGGGATTGAAAGGAGCATGATTGGAAAATTGGTGACAAAGAAGTCTGGGGAAGAGGTACGTGGGTAGATCTTTCTAAGTGGGCAGGGAACATGAAGATATTTGTGTCCCTTGTAAATGCTCACCAGAGGGTGACTTCAGCAGAAGAATGTGTTAATAATCTAGTGAATAAGAACACCCTGTCTTGAGGAAACAAGTCATCCTCTTTCCCCAGCCACACTTGCTAATGCCCTATGGTCTCATTAATACACAGGGTATGGTGGTAGGGATGGAAGTTATGCATGGGCTCAGCAACATGGACTCCCACTCACTAAGGTTGACCTGGCTATGGCTACTGCTAAGTGCCCAATCTGCCAGCAGCAGAGACCCACACTCATTTCCTGATATGGCATCATTCTCCAAGGTGATCAGCCTGCTACCTGGTGGTAGGTTGATTACATTCGACCACTCCCATCATGGAAGGGGCAGCAATTTGTTCTAACTGGATATGGGTTTCCCTTCTCTGCATGCAATACTTCTGCAAAAACTGCCATCCATGGACTTACCAAATGCCTTATCCACCATCATGGTATTCCACACCGCATTACTTCTGATCAAGGAACCCACCTCACAGAAAATGAAGCACAGGAATGGATACAAGCTTGTAGAATTATTTGGTCTTACCATATTCCTTATCATCCACAGGGCAGCTGGATTGACAAAACAGTGGAATGACCTTTTAAAGAACCAAATTACAATGCAAACTAGGTGGCAATAACTTGTAGGGCTGGGGCAGTGTTCTCCAGGGGGCTCCAGCAAGCCTATCCTGTGGAGTTTATCCAGACCCTTTATCAGAGCTGCCAGCTCCACAGCCTGCCCTATAGATTTTGGACTCTTGAATTCCCATGGTTGCATGAGACAACTCTATAAATCTCATATTAACTTATATCTCCTGTTGTTTTTTGGTTTTCTAAAGAATGCTGTTTAATACAGGTACCAAAATAAAGCTCTGAGGATATACTAATATCTGTTAAAATATATGTATGAGCAACAAAGATGGTCACTATCTACTGAGAAAAGAGGCAATGTCATTGGAACATGTAACAATTATAAACATATAAGTACCTAACATCAGAACCCCAAAATAAATTAAACAAAGACTGACAGATTTGATGTGAAGAATTGATGGTTATGTGTGTGTGTGTGTGTATAAAAAAAGAGAAAATATTAGAATGTATATATGGTAACAGTTAAATTTTAAAAATCAATCCAGTGAATTACATTTCAGCAACAATGTGATTCAGGGCACTAAAATTGGGAGAGTTTGGATTATCCAGGTGGTCCCAATAATCACATAAGTCCCAAAAAGCAGAGAAACTTTCCCAGCTGTCTTAGAGAGACACAATATGAAAATGACTCAACCCACCATTGCTGACATTGTAGAAGGAAGACGAGCTAAAGAATGTGACCCCTCAAGAATTGAGGAACAGCCCTCAGTTTACAGCCACCCAAACCACAGAGACCTTGGATCTAAAGGTGCATTTAAGTGGAATTCTGCCAAAAACCCAAATGAGCAGAAAAGGGATTTTCCCTTAGAGTCTCCAGAAAAGAGTTCTGCCCTGCTGACACCTTGAATTACATGCAATGAGATGCACACCTACAAAATTATAACATAATAAGTTTGTGTTAAGTCATTAAGTTTTTGGTAATTTGTAATGGCAGCAAGACAAAACATTTTCAACAAAGATACCAAAGAAATCCACTGGGGTATTTTCAATAAGTGGAGTAGAACAACTTGGAATCCATGTTGAAAAAAGAATATCTCTATTCTTCTTTCACAACATGCACTAAAACTAATTCAAGATAAACTAATCCAGTATAAAAAGATGAAACTAAAAAGTTTCTTAAAAAATCTAAAAGGAACTATAACTTATGTGGACAGCTTAATTGAACTATATAATCATAGTGACTAAATGTATAAATTTAAAAATGTTTTGCATGAGGAAGAACAAAGGAATGTCAATAATGCAGGGTGCTGAAAGCAGATGGTAATTAATATTTTAAAACTTTAACTTATGTGTGAGACTAAAGCAAAAAAAATGTTTATTTGGTACAAATTTTATATTTTGACTAGTGTATTTCCTATTAAAACTTATGTGGACAGCTTAATTGAACACCATAAGTACATGGAACCTTGAGTAGGGCATGAGATTTTGTAAGTTTGTCCAGAGTGATGCCTCAATAAATCCCAGAAGGATTTGAGCAGTGAATAAAAAAGTATTTGCAAAGACCCCTTGGGGGAATGGTGAGAAAGAGAGGAAGTTCAACTTTCCCATGTGAAGAATTCCTGATATCCTCACAAGTCCCTTTGGGGACAACCAAAGCAATAGGCCCAAGCTCTCAATCTTGGGGTTTGTTCATATGAAACTTATCCCCCCAAAGGATAGGCTAAGCTTACTTAAAATTAGGCCTTAGGGTCACCCTCAGAGAACTTCTTTTGTTGCTTAGATATGGCCTCTCTCTCTCAGCCAACATGACAAAAAAATTCACTGCCCTTCCCCTCTCTACATGGAACATAATTTCCAGGAGTGTAAACCTCCCTGGCAGCATGGGACAAAAATCCTAGAATGAAAAACATTCTCAACCAAAAAGGGAGAGAGTGAAATGAGACAAAATAAAGTGTCAATGGCTGACAGATTCCAAACAGAGTTGAAAGGTTATCCTGGAGGTTACTCTTATACATTATATAGATATCACCATTTTAGTTAAGGTGTAACAGAGAGGCTGGAAGGAAATGCCTGAAAATGGAGAGCTATGTTCCAGTAGCCATGTCTCTTGAAGATAATTATATAATGATACAGCTTTTGCAATGTGACGGTGTGATTGTGAAAACCTTGTGTCTGATGCTTCTTTTATCTACCTTGTGGACAGATGAGTAAAACATATGGATTAAAAATAAATAAATAATAGGGGGAATAAATGTGAAAATAAATTTAGTAGATTGAAATGGTAATGATCAATGAAAGGGAAGGTGAGGGGTATGGTATGTGTGAATTTTTTTGTTTTATTTTCCTGAATTGATGCAAATGTTCTAAGAAATTATCATGATGATGAATATACAGCTATGTGAGTGTTAGTATTGTTCGAAAGTGTTCGTAGTGTTCAAAAGAATGTTCGTATTGTATATTGAGTGGTTTTATTAATAAAAATTAAAAAAACTATAGGGGAATATCTAAATATCTTTCCAATGGTGTCTTGGGTTACAGAAATCAATAACTATAAAAATTTGCACACAATGAAGTTCATTAAAATAAAAATTAAAACTTCAGCAACTCAATGATTATAAATGAAAAAATTAAAATTGAGCAGCCAATCCTAAAGAACACTTTGGGAAATATATAAAATTCTACAAAGCTTCCATGCACTAGGGTAATTTTCCAGAAACCTACAGCCTCCCTGGACCAGTTAAGTCCTGAAATGTAGAGGGCCTAGCCTCTCCAGAACATCAGATAATTCCATCTTCCTACCCCATATTATTGACAGCCCCTTTCAACATGAAAAAGTCAGAATGGCCATAAACCTAATATCCATAAACAGTGGGATACAATGATCAAAGTTGATGGTGTAGTTATACAGAGAAGTTAGGGTTTAACAAACAAATATGATTGCTGAATCCTTAAATTGATATTTATTTTAGTCTCCAGCATCTTAGAGCAGCTAGCAGTAAAAACCTAAACTTGTGGAGTTGTAACCCATACCAATTTCTGAAATCTGTTCCACAGCTAATTGTTGTGCTAGTCTTTGAAATTTATTGCTTTTTTTGTATATATGTTATTTTTCACAAAAAAGAAAAAAGTCAGTTGTGATGATAAAAGAAATGTTTATTCCCTCTAGCCTCCTATGTTCTGGAGCAGCTAGAATGAAACATCTGAGATAATGGTATGGTAGTCCATGACAAACTCTGGGATCTTCCTGTAACTATGTGTTGAAGAATGCTTTGAGAAATATTGCTTTTTTTCTTCCTTTGTTTTATATACATATGTCATATCATACAATAAAAAAAGTTTAAAAATTGGGTAGGAAATTTGAGCAGACACTTCACAATAGGTGACAGTCAAATGGCCAATAAGCACATTAAAACTGGTCAACACCATTAGTAATTAAGATAATGCAAAGTAAGAACTGCGATGAGATACTACAGCACAGCAGTAAGGTAACCAGAATGACTACACCAAATGTTAGAGAAGATGTAGGGAAACAGAAATTATCATATGTTGTTGTTAGGAGTGTATAATGGTGCAACTACTTTGAAAGAGTGCCAGTTTCTTGTAACACTGATCATACATGAGACATCATGGCCAAACAATTCCACTCCTCAGTGCTTATACAAAAGATATGTAAACATAAGTACAAAAAGGAGACATTTACAAGAATATTTGTGGCAACTTTAATCAGAATAGGCAAAAATCTGGATATAACCCAGGAGTCAAACTGTAGGAGAATGGATAAAGATACTATTGTACAGTCATATATTAGAATATAACTCTGCTCTATGAACCAAGGTACAACACAAATACACACACAGCATAATATGGATGAATCTCCAAGGCATTATCCTGAGTGAAAGAAGCCCTACACAAAGATTACATACTTTGTATTTAACAGAACATACTGAAATTATCAAACTGTAAACAAATATTCTTCTTTCCCACCCAGCAGCACAATGACTTTTTAATACATAATCACTTCTCTTGCTGATTTATATGCTATGGTACATTTTAGTTTTATGTGAGTGTGTGTGCATGTAAACATATACTAATATAGTTGTTTGAATTGTACCTATAGTTATATATATATAGTTATATACAAAGATGTCTATACAGTCTTATATGTATATATGTATATAAATGTGTATGTATGTGTGTATATACATATATTGGATATGTGTACTGTTTATCAGTTCTGGCAATTTATATGTTATGATGGTGTTTATAGTTATATGATGTGTAATACATATATACTTATATAAACACACACATATACATATGTATATGTATATATACATATAAAACTAAAAAACTGCCACAATAGAATATAAGTTTGCAGAGAAAGTTATTGGAACTAAATTTATTCACATAATTATATTTCTGAGAAGAAAATGCAACCCAGAAAGATTTTTCATGTCCCTTCCCATTCAACATGCATCCACCACTTCCCAGAAAACACTACTGTTATGGACTTTTTCCAACATAGAATATTTTATTTTTAATTTTTTAACATTTTTATTTTAGAATAATTTCAACCTTACAGGATAGTTGTAAAAATAATACAAGCCTTATACAGAGAATTCCAACATTTCCCTCACCCAGATACCCAGATTCACCAGCGTAATATTTTGCCACATTTGCCATTTCATTCTATCTATCCATTTTTTTCTCTATATATAATTTTCTAAACTTTTGAGAGTAATAGAGATAATAAGTATATTTTTATGTGCTTGTTGGCCATCTGTATCTCTTCTTTGTTTATCTTCATTGGAGAAATATATATTCCAGTTCTATGCCAAATTTTCCACTGAAATACTTATGTGCTGGTTTGAAATGATATATGGACTATAGAAAAGCCATGCTTTAATCAAAATCCCATTTTGTAAAGGCAGAATAATCCCTATTCAATACTGTATGCTTGAATCTGTAATTCGATCATCTCCCTGGAGATGTAACCCAATCAAGAATGGTGGTTAAACTGGATTAGGGGAGAAGTGTCTCCACCCATTTGGGTGGATCTTGATTGGTTTACAGGACTCCTATAAAAGAGGAAACATTTTGGAAAATGAGAGATTCAAAGAGAGCAGAGAAAGTGGCAGCACCACGAAGCAGAGAATCCATTAGCCAGCGCTTAGGACATGAGAAAGGAAATCGCTTCCCAGGGATCTTCATAAAACAAGAAGCCAGGAGAGAAAGCTAGTGGATGACACCATGTTCACCAGGTGCCTTTCCAGATGAGAGAGAAACCTTAACAGTGTTTGCCATATGCCTTTCCACTTGAGAGAGAAACTCTGAACTTCATCAGCCTTCTTGAATCAAGGTAGCTTTCCCTGGATGCCTTAGATTGAACATTTCTGTAGACTTGTTTTAATTGGGACATCTTCTCAGCCTTAGAACTGTAAACTAGCAACTTATTAAATTCACTCTTTTAAAAAAGCCATTCCATTCCTGGTATATTGCATTCCAGCAGCTAGCAAATCAGAACACCTTACAATCCCTTCTCATTGTTTTCCATGAATATTTTCCCAAAATTTTATTTCTAGTTACCATGGGGCTTAAATGTAACACTCTAAATCTGTAACTATTTCATTTAGTTTAATACCATCATAAGTTCAACAATATACTCACAAAATTTCTTTACCCTCTATTCTTCCACCTGTATGTAGTTGTTTTCACAAATTTGCCTATGTGGTTATCTTTATTGGAGATCTTTATTTCTTCATATGACTTTGATAACATTTCTAGTGTATAAGTTGACAGTCAACCTGAAGGATTCCCCTTATCATATTTCCTAGAACCAGTTTAGTGGTAATGAACTAGCTTAGCTTTCCTTTTTCTGGGATACTTTTAATCTCCCCTTCATAATTAAAAGACAGTTTGCCAGATATGGAATTCTTCATTGGAAATATATTGCATTGGCCCTTTAAATTTGTTGGCCCACTGCCTTCTCATTTCCATGATTTCCTCTAAGAAATTGTCACCTAGTCTTACTGAGCCTCCCTTGTACATATGCTTTCAAAATTCTCTCTTTATATTTACTATTTGAAAGTTTGATTATTGCATGTCTCAGTGCACATCTACAAGGAGTTTTGCATCTTCCTAGATGGTATAGTCATGTTTCTATTAAAATTTGGAAGTTTTCAGCCATTATTTATTTGAAATTCCTGCTGTCCCTCTCTTTCTTCCTGTTCTGAGACTCCCACAAGGCTAATTGCATATGATGGAGGTTGTTTCACTGGTTCTCCAGGCTCTTTTCTTCAATCTTTCCTCTTTGTTCTCCTCAAACTGAATTTCAAATATCTGTTTCTTTCTCCAGTCCCAATCAGCTATTGAACCCCTGCAGACAAATTCTTTTGAACACATTTTATTGTGAAATATAGCACACATATAAAAACAATAAATTTCAAATACATTGTAACAAGTATGTATAGAACAGATTTCAGAGTTTGTATAGGTTACATTTCCAAAATTTTAGGTTTTCCTTTCTAGCTGCTACAAGATACTGGAGACTGAAGGAAATATCAGTATAATTTAGCAGCACACTCATTTCTCTTCTCTTATATAGCTCCTCCTCCCTTGATCCTTCTCCAAATCTTTAGAGGTATTTGGGCTATGTCCATTCTAAATTTTCATGTTGGGGAGTGGTGTTGATAATATGGGATAGATGGGCAGAACTAGTTGTTTTCTTTGACAAACTGGCCCCTCTGTGTTTCAGGGCTTTTATAACCAAGGAACTACTCTGGAGGTTGTAAGTTATTGGAACATAATTTTAATGTGAGAAACTATTGCAGAATCTCAGATAAAGCCCTAGGTGTTTTTTAGGTGTTGACAGGGATGGTTTTGGTTGGGATTGGAGTAGCATGGTAATTAGCAATATCTAACAAAAGCTTGTGTAGAAGTAGCCTCCAGAATAGCCTCTAAACATTATTAGACTTTCTTAGCCACTGATACCTTAGTTTCTTACATTTTTTTCACCCTTTTGGTCAGGAAGGCATTGTTGAATCCCATGGTGTTAGAGCCAGGCTTGTCCCTGATAGTCATATCTCACATTGCCAGGGAGACTTTCACCCCTGGATATCACGGCCCATATAGGAGGAGGGTAATATTTTTACTTGCAGAGTTGGGCTTAGAGAGAGAGAGAGGCCACATCTGAGCAACTAAAAAGGTTTTCTGGAAGTAACTCTTAGGCTTAACTCTATGTAGACTTACCTGTAGAACTTGGCTTCACAAGATCAAGCCTCAAGATCAAGGGCTTTGCCTATTGACTTTGGAGTCCCAATGTTTGAGACTGTATAAGAGTTTCCCTGGTTGTAAAGGTTTATAGTTCTATATTTTTTCCCCCATACCTCAAGGGATGTTTCCAATACATTTTTTTTTCACTTTTAAAACATGTTTTTGATTGTGAAATATAACATATATGTAAAAAAGCAGAAAATTTCCAAGTATATTTTAACAAAGTTATAGAATAGATTTTTAAGTTTGGTATGGGTAACAGTTCCATGACTTTTTATTTCTTCTTTTAGCTGCTCCAAGACACTGGATATCAATAAAATGATTCAGTGGTCATGCTCATTTGTTGAATCTTATATTCTCTGTTATACTCCTTCTCTTTAAATAACATATACATAATAAAACAATAAATTTCAAAGTACATTTCAATGATTAGTTGTAAAAAAGATTTCAGAGTTTGGTATGGGTTACAATTCTACAATTTTAGGTTTTTATTTCTAGCTGCTCTAATGTCCTGCAGGCTAAAAAAAGTCAGTATAATGATTCAGCACTCATACTCATTTGTTAAATCCTCTGTATAACTCAACAATCACCTTTGATCTTTCTCCCACACTTTAGGGGTATTTGGGCTATGCCCATTCTAACTTTTTCATATTGGAAGGGGCTGTCAATAATATGGGATATGTGGATGGAACTAGCTGATGTACTGGAAAGGCTGGCCCATCTGCATTTCAGGACTTATCTGGTCCAGAGAGCCATCTGGAGGTTGGGTTTTTGAAAGTTGTCCTAGTGCATGGAACATTTGTAGAATCTTATATAATGCCCTACATACTCTTTAGGGTTGGCAGGAATAGTTTTGGTTGGGGCTTGGCATGTTATGATAGGTAGCAATATCTAACTGAAGTATGCATAAGAGTGACATCCAGTGTAGACTCTCAACACTATTTGAACTCTCTCCAGCCACTGATACCTTAATAGTTACACTTCTTTCCTCCCATTTTGTCAGGATGACATTGTTGAACACCTGATGCCAGGGCCAGGCTTATCACTAGGATTTATCTCTCATGCTGCCAGGGAGATTTTCATCTCTGGATGTCATGTCCCACATTGGGGCAGGGTAATGATTGCATGTGCACAGTTGTGCTTAGAGAAAGAGAGTCCATATCACAGCAACAAAAGATGTCTTCTGAAGGTGAATCTTAGGCACATCTACCGGTTGGATAAGCTTTCAACTACATACATAACTTTGCAAGAACATGTCTCAAGAGCAGTGGCTTGGCCTATTGATTTGGCTGTCCTTAATGTTTGGCACAGTGTCCAGGGTGTCCCCAATTTTAAAGTTCAATAGTTCCATAATTTTTCTCCCATCCCTCAAGGGACTTTGCCAATGCTTTTTGATTATTTACTTAATATACTCTGTGATGTATCCAGGTATTACATTAAGTTATATAGGTTTAAATGTTCTCATTCTTATTCTGGGCTCCCTGTGTTTGGATTCTTTAAATGAACTATCCAGACAGGTTGAGTTAGATTATGTGCTACAGAAAAGTTAGGTTCTGGATGTAATAAAACTTTCTTCCTTTGGTCTCAGAGAGCAGGTGATGTTCTAAAATATGGACAATGTCTTCCTTACCTCTGTATTCAGAATTAACTCAATCCCAACCTGATCAGCTTCATTCTTGTCCCTAAGTACCAGATTATATAAATAAAAAACAGCTTCTCAAAATCTAGAAATAACAATTACCACTCTGGACTAAATGAGACTGCTATAAAAGCTTACAATCTAGGCCTCAGTTTTCTTTTAAGTATTTTCTAAAGAAAACCATACAAAAATTGCTCTTTCATTTCTGGCTTAATTTACCTCACCAAATGTCCTACAGGTTCATTCACATCTTTGCATGCCTGTGAGCCTGAGGAAAATTGAAGATGTAAACAGCCTGCTAAGATGGCTGCCTAAAGAACTTATGAATCTGAACTGCTGGAGAGAATGATTCAGCACTTGTTATATAACCATGATTCAGTGGATTCAGTGGTTTTTATACAATGATATAAACACAGAGGGGAATGAATAAAGCCTGACCACTACTCAACCAGCAGTTCCTAATGCTTTCTTTCAATATGCTGCCAGGCTAGAATGATTAACCTTGAGTTACGACCTGATATTTGGCAGGATGTGGTGATTGGCCCCTCTGCCCCAGAGGATGAAGGACCAGATGGGTTGTGACCCTAACAAGTTTGTGGTAAGCTTGGGATCATGTGGCTCCCACCTCATAGGTGATTGTCAAGGCTTTAAAGGACTTGAAGTTGACATCCTGATTCCCCAGTGCAATATGGCAGGGAAGGTGTCTTGTTTTTTTATTTGTGCTTTGGGAACATAATAAGGAAACTTTAGGAGTGCAAGCATAGGTCCAGATGCTGCAGCAATGGCAAAAAGAATTGGAAACCTGGGTCCAAACCCTGGAGGAGGTGTGGTAGTTTTGGGTCTGCCTGGAATGGAGGGAGTCAGGAGTAAGTCAGCACCACTGTGGGCAACTACACCCTCTTAATTCATGCCCACCCCATAGTAAAACAACAGGTGAAGAATGACCAGCTTTTGGTTCCAGGGGATGGACTGTAGGGTCCCCCACAGGTCCACTGACAGATGGCATACTTAGCCTATACTCCAGAAGGACTCTGGGATCTCGTGGCATAGGTATAGCAAAAACTTGGCAAAACACTTCCAGCATGGCTGTTACACCTGTGAGATAATGGGGCTGACAGCCTGGAACAATCAGAAAGTAAAATGGTGCAGCTAGGCTCCATAACCACCTATCCATTCCTATGATAGCATATACAAAGCAGCCAAAAATTAGCACAAGGTAATCATTCATTGATCAACTGGCTGATGAGTCTGGCCCAACAGGTCTGGCAAAATCCAGGAGAACTCCTAGAGACTGTAAGTAATGGGCTACATATATAAACTTAGTCCAAAACATGTAGGAAATGGGGATGTGGTGGATGATGTTCCAGGTCCAGTATAGAACCCCTGATAATGAGCCATTCACCACCCACATGAAGTATATATTTTGGCCAGGGCACCTCCTGGTACCTTTGGTACTTTGGCTGCAATTTTGGTCCCCTATGTGGACCATAATTGCATAAAGTAAACATAGCCATGGCACAGTTGGGGGATGTGGAAATATACAAATGAGAAAAGGGGATGCACGCAGTATGAAAAGGAGTAGGATCACCAAGTGAGTGGAAAATGGAGAGGGGCTGGCAAAACGGATGTTCTCCCAAGGTATCTTGGTTACAAATATGGGTAGAATCATTGGCTACAGGTATGGCTCTGGAGAAGATTGATCAACAACCCAATGAAATATTATCAGTTTTGTGGAAAGAGTTGCCCCAAGAGCAACAATTCACCAAACTGAAAGGGAAAACGCAAACAGAAGGTCAACCATTATTCTTGTGTGATGTCTCATGAAGTGATGGGGGTAATTTGGACTTGTTTGGCTGACAGACTGACCAAGGATTCTGCATGGTGGGACAGCTGGAAGACCAGAGGCTGCATGTGGAACTATCCATATACATGTGGGTTGCCCCACAATGTGCAACACATTTTAATCCTAGTGGATACAAGAGCAGAATGAACACTGTTCTATGGAAACCCAGACAGATTTGATGGTTCCCATACCCACATTGATAGATATGGAGGATGTACGGTTTGGGTAAGACAGGCTACAGTGGTGCTGGGCATTGGTTGATAGCCACCCTGAATCTAAACACTGTACATCTCTGCCATTCCAGAATATATATTAGGCATGGACATTTTATAAGGATTGACTTTGAGAACAACCCAAGGGAGAATACCAGTTGCCTGGAGGATATGAAGAAATTGGGCAAATGATCCCACAGCTGGAAAAGGCAGGAATCGTAAAGATGGCCCACAGCCCCTATAACTCTCTGGTGTGGCTCTTGGAGAATGACTTTTGATTATCATGGACTTGCTAAAGTCACCCCTCTTCTACATGCTGCAGTACCATCGATGACAGATATAATGGACCAGTTGACTATTTCCTTGGGATGATATCACCATGTGGTGGACTGGCAAGTGCATTCTTTTCCATTGACATGGCTCTGGAGAGCCAGAACCAATTTGCTTTCACATGGGAAGGGCAGCAGTGAACCTTTGTGGTATTGTCACAAGTGTAGTTATATAACCCAACAATTTGGCGTGAGTTGGTGGCTCAAGACTTAGCCACTTGGCAACATAAGTCCACAGTTTCTCTATATCATTATATAGATGATATTATACTAACATCTGATTCTCTTACAGATCTAGAGGAAACCATGGACAGCCTGCACCATGCACTACATACCTGGGGGTGGGCAATCAATAAAACCAAGGTCCAAGGGACTGGATTCTCTGTCAAGTTCTTGGGAATTGTCTGGTTGGGTGATAGCAAAGTGATCCCTGAAGCTGTGATAGATAAGATCCAAGCATATTCTAGACCAACCACGGTAAAGCAGCTACAAGCTTTTGTAAGCTTTTTGGAGTACTGAAGAGTGTTTATCCCCCATCTGGCCCAGATTTTATGCTCTCTGTACACCCTGGTTATAAAAGGAACTCTCCGGGACTGGAGGGATGATGTGGAATGCACATTCACAACAACAAAAGGGGTGATAATGAAAACTTAGCTGCACTGGTAGCAGATAAAGCAGGTCTTTATCCCTTATTTAGCTCAGATTTTTGTACCCTTTTTATGCTCTGGTCAAGAAAGGTGCCATCTGGGATTGAGGGGATGACCAGGAACATGCATTTGCATAACAAGAAAGGCATTAGCACAGGTCCAAGCACTACAGGGGGTAGATAATGTGGTTTCTTTCCACCTGGACATATAGCCCATGAAGTAGGCTTTGATTGGGGACTTTGGCAGTATCAGGGTAAATGCAAGTTTCCCATAGGATTTTGGTACCAGTTATGGAAAGCAGCAGAGGTGAGATACTCCCCCATTAAGTGTCAAGTAGCTGCTGTCTATGCTGCCCTGCAAGCAAGCCCATGATGGGTCTGTAATGGAAGACCAGCAGAAATTGCAAGTGATAAGGGCTCCAATTTTACTAAGCTTATGGTCTGGGATTGGGCCAAAGGTCTGGATATACAGTGAGCACTCCATGTCCTATATAGACCACAAGCTGAGGGAATAATTGAAAGGTACCATAGCCTCCTGAAAGAGAAACTTTGGATTTTAGCTCTGAGAGAACCAGCATTGAAGTGGTGGGCTACTGTTATTTGCTTATTAAATGAACAGCCTCAGTGCAGAAGCTATTCCTCTTTAGGCTTAGTTATAAGGTGAAGGGCACTACCCTTGCACGTACAAGTGAAAAGAAGTGGTATGTTGGAAAAACCCATGTGTGGGAAGGAGAGTTGTTATTACCAGCTACCCATGTTTTGCAACCAAGGACAATGGATGAATGGACTTGGTCATGGCAAATATTAACAGAAGCCCCTTCTTGGGTGGTGTCTTTTGCCTTGGGGAGGCAGGATAAACTGAGGTTTGCAGGTGCAAACTTGGATTGTGAGGTGGCCAGTTTCTAGGCATGAGAAAGGGTCTTTATTTTGAAGAAATTATGTTTTACATTTCTGGCCTGTATCACTAATGCCTATAAAGCTTTATCCTGATCATGCTAGCATGACCCAAGGGACCTGGTTTGGTACTTCCACCCAGAAACCCCTGGCTGCCACTATTCTTTTGCAGGATGAGCAGGTGGCCTGCATCCTGCCCCAGTCATAAGATTTGCCTATAATGGTTTACAGAACTGGACCTGGCTAGAAGAGACTGATCAGAGCTCCCCATCCTGGGAAGGCATACGGTGAGCAGTTGAAGCTTTGCTCTACCATGATGTGAACAATCCCTGTGGACGTCCATGACTGGGACTTGGTGATGGGTGATAGTCATCTTGGCTTGTCTGGCCGAGTTTTTGGTAGTTTTTTGTTGCTCTTTCTACTGCTGTTGTGGTCTGTGGGCCCAAGGAACTGGCCTGTGGGGTAAAGTCCCTCCAAGAATGCAGGCAATTTAAGGGGTAGAGTGCAGGCCCCAGGGTATTTGAAGATGTAAACAGCTTGCTAAGATGGCTGCCTAAAGAACTTCCAGGTCTGAACTTCCCAGAGAGAATGATTCAGCACTTGTTATATAATCATAATTCAGCACATGTTTTGTAGCCTTTGGGCATGTTGTCACTTTTGTGTAACAATGGTATAAAATCCTGTCACTGCAGAGATTGTGGCACAGAAGGGAATGAATAAGACCTGGCTATTCTACCTGTAATTCCTCATGCTTTCTTTCAATTTGCTATCAGGCCAGAATGATTGAAACTTGAGCTGGGACCTGACAATGCCTCACAACTTCATTCCTTTTTGTAGCAGCACTGTGTACAACCATATATTTACACCATCATTCAACAATCTACTTCTCATTTCAACATTGTGATAGACTTGCTTTTTAATTGGAACATTTCCTTGGCCTTAGAACTGTAAACTAGCAACTTATTGAATTACCCTTCTTAAAAACCATTCTGTTTGTTGTATGTTGCATTCTGGCAGCTAGAACATGCATACAATAGCATTTCCCCCTATACCCTGAAGTTATACACTCTTTGTACAAGATTCATAACTTTTCAGGAGTTCATGCAAGAACTTTTTTATATTTGTAAGTTAATTGGTGGGACACATGAATCATACAATCCATTTCCATCATGTTCAACCTCAATATGGTAATATTACTTATAGACCAACTAGTAGAACCGCCTTCATGTGTATCTATTCCCTTACAATTAAGTTCAAACTCATTAGCAAACTTTCAACCCATCTCAAGCTTCTGTGTATCTCTAGGTTACCTATATTCTGTATTATAATTCTGATTTTACCTTTACCATGATCATAGAACTGCAGCATAAAGTATCTATTCTTTTGTGTCTGACTTATTTCACTCAGCATTACGTCTTCAAGGCTCATTCATCTTGTCATGTGTTCAGGTCATCATTTCATCTTATTGCTGCATAATGTTCCATCGTATGTATATACCATATTTTGTTAATTGACTCATCTGTTGATGGGCTCTTGGATTGTTTCCATTTTTGGTGGTTGTGAATTGTGCTGCTATGAATATTGGTGTGCAAATGTCTGTTTGGGTGGAGGCTATGTGGCACAGGTGTGCATGAGAGCACCTGCCTGGTTTGAGAGAAGGACATTTGTGCCATGGGGTGGGGCAAGGGTATGTGTATGTGTGGGACAGGGTTTGGGGTGCAGAGGTCAAGAGGTCTGTGCATGGATATATGGGTGCTTGCAGGGAGAATGTGGCTGTGCCAGTCGGTGGATCTGGGAGGCAGGGTCCTGGTGTGCATGTGTGCAGAGCTCAGGGGCAGCAGGGTGGGATTTTGCCTGCATGGGCTGTAGGCTGAGTGTGGCCCAGATGCACATGTGGTCTGCACTTGTCCAGAGCTGATAGGGCATGGTGTTAGCCTTTACGTGTGCATGCATCTCAAGGGGCTGGATGCTGATATGCACTTGTGCAGAGCTCAGGGTGTACCAGGCAAGGTTAAGCAACTATATGGTCAGAGTGTTTGTGTGGCCCAAGAATGAAGGTGAGTGCCTGCAGCCTGGATGTGCAGGTGACTGTCTGCAAGGGGAAGACATTAAGGTAGGGGTCAACAGGCTGGCTGCAGTTATGCAGTGTGAGAAGGGGCCAGATGAGACTGTGTGCTTGCACAGGAGATGTAGTTCAGGTTGGGACAGGCTTGGGCACATGTGCAGGGCCAGGGTGTGGGGCAGGGGTATGCAGGGAGGGTTGGGGTGGGGGTTCTTGGAACATGGTAGGGAGGTGAGTAATGGGTTTCAGGTGTGTGGGGTGTGGAAGGAGTCATGGGTCCTGGGATAGGGCAGCACATGTGAGAGTGCACATTCAAGGAACACATCTTGGCTTACTTCCTTATTCCTGCCTTTCTGTCCATGCACTCCAGAGGGCTCTGGGCCTCTGTCTGGAAATGGACACACTGGGCTGTTTGAACTAGCCGGCCAATCTCTGGTTCTCTGAGTCTTGATTCTTCTGCTTTTTCAGTCAGGGATGACCTATATGGTATAGAAGACCTTTCCAGGTCACTTATACCTGGAATTGCTCTCCAGGTCTTTTTTCTGTCATTTCTCTAACTGTTTTTTGAAGTAGGGGTGAACTCAACCTTTCCTATTATGCCATCTTCCCAGAACTCCTCACCAAGGTTTTTAATTATCTGTTCAACTTACACTTGGATGTATCCAGATATCCCATTAAGCTATGCAGAATTACAAACCCTCATTTCTATTTTGGTCTCCAAGTGTTTGTGTTGTTTAAATCAGCTATCAAGACACTATTGAGTTAGATTATGTGCTGCAGAAAATATGGGATTTGGACAACATAAACTTCTCTTCTTTGGTCTCATATAATAATTCAAGTTAAAAAATACTAACACTGTCATCCTTACCCCTGTATTCTGATTTACCTGAATCCCACCACAATTGGCTTCATTCTTATCTCTAATTGAAGTCTGATCTCTTTTTCAGTTTCCTTATCAGTTGTTGTATGTAGCAATGCAGAACTCAAATTACAAGTCTTTGGTGTCTCACAGATAGATCTTCCCTTTCTCATTCCCAATATCAGGGGAAGGCTTTCAGTCTCCCTCCATTGAGTATGATGTTGGCTACATATTTTCCACATATCATATTGAAGAACTTTCCTTTGATTCCTATCTTTTGAAGTATTTCCATCAGAAAAGGATGCTGAATTTTATCAAATGCTGTTTCAACACCAAATGTGATGATTGTGTGATTTTTCCCTTTTGATTTGTTAATGTGCTGCATTATATTGATTGATTTTATTGCATTGAGCCACCCTTGCATTCCTAGTATAAACCCCACTTGGTCATGGTGTATAATTCCTTTAATGTGTTATTGGTTTCAGTTTGCTAGAATTTTGTTGAGAATTTTTGCATCTTTGTTCTTTAGGCCTGTAATTTTCTTTTCTTGTAGTATCTTTATCTGGTTTTGGTATTAGAGTGATGCTAGCTTCATAAAATGAGTTAGGTAGTGTTCCATTTTTCTCAATTTTTTAGAAGAGTTTTAGAAGGATTAGTTTTAGTTCTATTTGAAATATTTGATAAAATTCTCCTGTGTCCTGGGTTGTTTTTTTGTAGGAAGATTTTTGACAACTAATTTAAGCTCTTTACTTGGATTGGTTTGTTGAGATCTTCTATTTCTTCTTGAGACAGTGTAGCTTGGTCATGTTTCTAGGAATTGCCCATTTCATCATTTAAATTTGTCTAGTTTCTTGGTGTACAGTTGTTCATAATATCCTCTAGTGATTTTTTTATTTCTTCAAGGTCTATGTTAATGACCCCCCCATTTCTGATTTTGCTTATTTGCATCTTTTCTCTTTTTTCTTTGTTAGCCTACCTAGTGGTCCCTCAATTTTATTGATTTTTTCAAAGAAGCAAGTTTTGGTTTTATTGATTCTATTGTTGTTTTCTTCCTCAATTCATTATTTCTGCTTTAATCTTTGTTATTTTGCTACTTCTATTTGCTTTGCAGTTACTTTACTGTTCTTTCTCTAGGTCTTCTAAGTGAACGATTAAGTCCTCAATTTTTGCACTTTCTTCTTTCTTAATAACAGCATTTAGGCAGTGATTTCCCCCCAGCTCTGCCTTTGCCATATCCCATAAATTCTGAAATGTTGCATTCTCATTTTCATTCACCTCCAGATATTTATCAATTTCTCTACCAAGTTATTCTTTGACTCAATGATTGTTTAACGGGTGTTATTTAATCTCCATATATTTATGACAGTTCTGTTTCTTTGTTGGTTCTAAATTTCCAGCTTCATTCTGTTGTGATCAGAAAAAGTGCTTTGAATAATTTCAATTTTTTTAATTTATTAAGACCTATTTTGTGCCCCAGCATAGGTTCTATCCAGAATAACATTCCATGAGCAATGGAGAAGAATGCATATCCTGGTATTTGGGGTGTAATATTCTATATATGTCTGTAAGGCCTAATTCATCTAATCAGATTGTTTAAGCTTTCAATTTCTTTTTTTTTTGGGGGGGGGTGTGCCTGGTCCAGGAATTGAATCTGGGTCTCTCACATAGAAGATGAGCATTCTACCACTGAACCACCCATGTACCCTCAATTTTCTTTTTGATCCTCTGTCTGGTCATTCTATTCATAAATGAGTGTAGTATGTTGAAGTCTCCCACTATTATTGTTGAAACATCTATTATTCCTTGTTTTAGTATGTAAAAGCTGCTGGAATGTGATATATCAGAAACAGAACATTTTTTTTTTGCATGGGCAAAACAAACAAACAAAAAACCCAGTCCCCAGCATGGCAGGTGAGAATTCTGCCAATAACCATTGTCGCATCACCTTTTTTTAACTTAAAAGTTTATTCTGTTTTTATCACCATCAAAATGTCCTCTCTCCCACAAAAAGTAACCTAAAAAATAATGCAAATTCTCCCTTAAAGGAGTGAGGGAACAACACATATTACGCCTCTGGAATCAAGTGTAAATGTTACACTGAATCTCATTTGTTGTTGTTAATTTCTTCAGTATCTCTGAGCTCTGAGGAATATTCTTAACCAAACCTTTCAAGTTTCTGGAAGAAAGTATAGGTTTAAAAGCTTCAACTTTAATTGAGTCTAATTTCATTACATTGGTATAACATAAGTACAGAACTGCAGGGATTTTCCACATTGGATAATAACTCAGAACTGCCACAAAAAGATCGTGCACAATGGTTGTTCCAGCAGGGAACAATACACAGTTTCTTGAAATTCTCTGTTTTTAGGGCTTTCAAGACAGGAGAAGGGAGGCTGCAAGTAGATTCTGGGGTCTTATAGTCGGTGATGTGTCAACAGGTGAGAATGGTTATCTGCATGTTCTTCTTTGTACAAGATCCAAAAACCTTTCCAGCCCTGGTGCTGTTGATCTTCAGCAACATAGCAACTTCACTGACAATGGAAAACTGAAGGGTTTGGTTTTACCTGGTAAAACACACAGAAAGTGTCTGTGGGGGACAGATTGAGAGTCTGTCATTCTACACCATTTATTTCACAGTTTGACACATCCAACTTCTTCCCAGACTCCTGAATTCATAATAAATGCGGGGGGGGGGGTGAATGCTGCTGCATTATTTCCTGTAGCAATGATAAACTTGGAAGAAGGATATTTTTCTAGCAAGGAAACTTCCAAGGAGTGTTTCTGTTTGTCTTCGAAGGAGCTGCACCTCTCTAACACAAGAAACAGAAGATAAAACTCTTCCATGCCATTTGCTGCTGGACTTCCCTGTCCTTGAGTGACTCCCTCCTCCTCTCCTTTTCCTCCTCTTTGTCCTCAATGCCAGCTTGGCATGACACTTCTACCATCTCTCCAAAGAAGGTGGTCACCATGATCTGTCACCCCCTGGTCCGCTCAACTGCGGTTCTGCAGGGGAGAGAATATCTTTTAAAAAGAGCCATTTATTAAGTTACAAGTTTATAGTTCTAAGACCTTGAAAATGACCAAATTAAGGCAGTGCTATAGAAAATGTCCAAATTAAGAGGTTACATTCCAACAAGATGTTACATTCACTCAAGAAAAGCTGATGAAGTTTGAGGTTTCTCTCTCAGCTAGAAGGGCACAGGGTGAAATCTCTCTCTCCAGGCTTCTTGTTTCAAGAAGCTTCCCCAGGGGCATTTACCTACTTAATCTCCAATGGTCCCTGGATACATGGGCTCTAAAACTTTTTCCAAAATAGTTCCCTTTTAAAGAACTCCAGTAAGCAATCCCATCTTGAATGGGTGGAGGAACATTCCCATGGAAACCATCTAACCAAATTTACCACCCATAATTGGGTGGATCACATCTCCATGGAAACAATAAAAAAAGATACCAACCAACAATACTGAATGAAGATTAAATGATATTGCTTTTCTAGGGTACACAACAGATTCAAACTGGTGCACTCCTTTCAGCTTTGTCAATGTTTGCCTCATGTACCCAGGAGCTCCTTGATTGGGAGCATACACATTTATGATTGTTATTTTTTCTTGGTGAATTGTCACTTTTATTAATATGTAGTTTCCTGGCTTCCGGGTCAAGATGGCGGCTTAACAACGTGTGCATTTTAGTTCGTCCTCCAGAACAACTACTAAATAACCAGAAACAGTACAGAACAGCTCCTGGGGCCATGTCAGTGACCAGACACACAGCATACCCCAGTCTGGACCAGCTGGACTGGCTGTGAGCACCCCCCAGAACCGTGAGTTCCCCAAGCCCTGGCGGCCAGCGCCTCTCCCCCACAGGCCACTTCCCAGAGGGGAAAGGAAAGGACTTTACCAGCAGCAGGGACTGGGCACAATCAAATGCCAATTGTGGAACTAATTAACAAATTCTGACTACTAAAATTAGGCCCCCAGCTTAGGTGAACCTGATCAAAGCAGAGGTTGCTCATTTTTGCCCCGGCACCAAGGGGGCAGGACTGACAGAAAAAGGGGGAAAAAAAAAGAAGGAAACAGAGGTTTTTGTGGCTGTTTATCTACAAAGGCTTGACTGCCTCTGGATACAGCAGCAGGACATTTCAGGCTGCAACTGCCCCAGGCACAGGCAGAAGTGAGCTCTTTTGGGGGCTTATCTGGACCTTTGCCTTCCCCAGGGGAGGGGTGAAGCCCCACCCAGGTGGAATCCCTCCCTCAAGGAATTCAGACACCAGGGCTTGGTAACTTGAAGCCATTAAAACCAGCCTACAACTTCTCCTCTGTCTCCATCATGCCCCCAGCCAAAGTTAAAGGTACTGCATCATCTTATGCTGGTGGGACCTGCAGTCAGACAAGCACCACACACAGGGCAGGATAAGAAAAACAAATTCATCCAGCAAGAAAACCCTAGATAAAAGAAATGAAAGCAACCTCCAGAATAAACTAATTAAGGTAATTAAATGCCTAGATACCAGCAAAAAATAACAAATCACACTAGGAAAATTGAAGATATGGCCCAGTCAAAGGAACAAATCAACAATTCAAATGACATACAGGAGCTGAAACAATTAATTCAGAATGTATGAATAGACATGGAAAACCTCATCAAAAACCAAATCAATGAATTGAGGGAGGATATAAAGAAGGCAAGGAAAGAACAAAAAGAAGAAACTGAAAGTCTGAAAAAACAAATCACAGAACTTATGGGAATGAAAGACACAGTAGAAGAGATGAAAAAACAACGGAAACCTACAATGGTAGATTTTGAGAGACAGAACATAGGATTTCTAAACTGGAGGGTGGAACACCTGAAATCTGACAAGAAACAGAAACTGTAGGAAAAAAAATGGAAAAATATGAGCAGGGACCCAGGGAATTGAAAGACAATATGAAGTGCATGAATATACATGTTGTGGGTGCCCCAGAAGGAGAAGAGAAGGGAAAAGGAGGAGAAAAACTAATGGAGGAAATTATCACTGAAAAATTTCCAACTCTTATGAAAGACTTAAAATTACAGATCCAAGAAGTGCAGCATACCCCAAAGAGAATAGATCCAAATAGACATACTCCAAGACATTTAATAATCAGAATGTCAGAGGTCAAAGAGAAAGAGAGGATCTTGAAAGCAGCAAGAGAAAAGCAATCCATCACATACAAGGGAAGCCCAATAAGACCATGCACAGATCTCTCAGCAGAAACCATGGAGGCGAGAAGACAGTGGGATAATATATTTAAAGTATTAAAAGAGAAAAACTGCCAACCAAGAATTCTATATCCAGCAAAATTGTCCTTCAAAAATGAAGGAGAAATTAAAACATTTTCAGATAAAAAATCACTGAGAGAATTTGTGACCAAGAGACCAACTCTGCAAGAAATACTAAAGGGAACACTAGAGACAGATACAAAGACAGAAGAGAGAGGTGTGGAGAAGACTGTAGAAAGGAAGACTATGAGTAAAGGTAAAAAGAAGGAAAATTAGATATGACATATAAAATCCAGAAGGCAAAATAGTAGAAGAAAGTACTACCCATGCAGTAATAACACTGAATGTTAATGGATTAAACTCTCCAATCAAAAGACATAGTCTGGCAGAATGGGTTAAAAAACAGGACCCATCTATATGCTGTCTCTACTCAAAGGACACGAGGCCAAGGACACAAATGGACATTTACACACCAATGTTTATAGCAGCATTATTAACAAATACCAAGAGATGGAAACAGCCAAAATGTCCATCAACAGACAGTTGGCTAAACAAACTGTGACATTTACATAAGATGGAATATTATGCAGCTGTAAGACAGAATAAAGTTATGAAGTATGTAACAACATGAATGGACCTTAAGGACATTATGCTGAGTGTGATTAGCCAGAAACAAAAGGACAAATACTGTATGGTCTCA